>JAZHYW010029726.1:0-14778 GCA_037355805.1 Ixodes ricinus | reverse complement strand
GCAGTATTGCTGGCAGTGCAGAATCAACCACGCCGCGAGAACTGGTGGCGCGCGTTGCATGCCGGTCGTGCCGCTCCGTCGCGGGCCGGCCAGGCCGGCTTCTTCTCTGCGAACATGGCGTCGGTGGTGATCGTTGGCGTGGTCGGAGTGGTGGAAGCTCATCGTTCCGCGTAAAAGCCCCATCCTTGACTGTGTATTTTCGTCGTGTGTCGCTATGATAACCCAGCACGTACTAGAAGGGAAGATCCACCTACTCGTGCGGCGATGTCGTGGCGGCACTCTCAAGACAGCGGAAACGCCCGTGCCGTCATGTTTGTTTACTTCGACTACAGTGGTGCTTTCTAAGCATTTGTGTCCTCGAACATCGCCCGGATTTCTTATTTGGCGCATTTCATCGCGTGTGCTCAAGTTCAAGGAATTACTGGCGCGTACCGTATAAAGGATGCGAATTTTCACGCGTTTTCATCACCGGAGAAAAGTGATTAGTGTTAGCAATCCTGAACGCTCGCAACGTCTATCTGATCACGAAATCATATTCCTACGTTGCTATATCGCTGCAAAGATTACATTGTCTTTTATAATCGTAGAAAAGGCGTGTGGCGATATTTGTACTATTGTAATGTCGTGTATTAGAGTCGTGATCGTCCAAGACGGCGTACTGCATCTTTTTATTTTCTTTTTTTCATCCACTGTAGCCTGCAAGCCTACCAAGAAAAAATAATAATAAATCTTTTGGCTATAGAAAACTGTCTGTCTATATTATGTTACGGCATTGAGTAGCAGTGCGTCCCCTTTTAGAGGGGCCGCTGAAACAGCTGACGGCGGCGTATAGAAGCGGTCGCCGTGCTGACGACCCGCTGCGCTTGTTGTAGTGGTTGCAGGTGTGTACGCGCGGCGCTGAGCGGTCGTTCCGGTCGCTCCGGTTGCAACGGACGCAGTCGTAAATACGCGCTCGTTGCACATGTCTGAACCAGCCTTCCCTCCGTCCTCCCGAGGCGAAAGTCAACGTGGCGACATCGCTTGACATCACGTACCAGAGGAAACGCTGCGATGTCAAACGCACGACCACTTTATAGAGCGGGTTGTGGTCAAACGTTGGTTTGGTTAGGACTTGCCCAAACCGCAAATCGAAGAACGCCCGAAAAGGTCTGCGTTTCGTCGTCCTCGGAACCCGAACATGACTCCGAAGCGCTGCTATCGTCCACATCGCACGTCGGAGTGGCGTCATAGGAAATCATCCCCAGGTCGGCTGTCCGCCGAAGAATTTCAACCTCTAACGGCGTCAGGTCCTCGAGCGTAGAGAACTCCGCCATGATCGAAGCTCGAATGACAAAGAGATTCGGCCGAAGCGGCGACCTCGGGATCACTGCGCGACGGAACGTCGTCCAACGCCATTGGCCCGAGATCCTTTGATAAGCGTGCGAGGACCAATGAGAGCGGTTTCGTTTTCGGATGGATCCAAGGTTTGGCGGCCTTCAATTACATTTTTATTAAAGAAATAATCACCGTATGACTATACTTTTTGGTTTTTAGGGATACTCAGGGCGTCTAAATTCAGCTGTCATCATCAAAACACGAACTCAAAAACCACTTGAGTGTCCCTTTAAAAGAGGAAACTCTGCTTTGTTTAGCTTTTGCTTCGCGACTGGCATGCCTGCTGGTCGCCTCGCTTCTGCTCTGTAAATACGTAATTAAACCGTCTTCCGTCATGATCACCGACACCCTCTTCCTTCCGACACCGGACGGTCTCCGGCCGCTGACTCAACGGGCAGCTACCACTTCAGCCGAGAGTCGTAACACTGCTAAGGCTGCCGACCCCAGCGGTTCTCCCTCCGGCTCTCCCTGAGGAGCCTATGGACGAGGGGGGACTCAAGTCCGGCGAGGAAAGTCCCCTCGCTGGATCTGACTCTTCTTTCTGCCACCAGTGACTCTACTGGTCAGCAGAAAGAGGCGGTAAAAAAGAAAAATCCCCCCCCCCGCAAAAAAATAAATTTGAAGCCATAGTCACTTCATTTTACTTTTTACCAGATTTTATATTCACTTTGGACTGGCTAAGCATATTGTCACGAATGACAAATGATGAGGCAGAGAATAACTAAAGGAACTAAACGTTTAATGAGGGCGAACTTGTGCCCAAAAATAAAAAGGGAAACATAGGATAACAGCAGAGCGTCGCGGGCGTCGAAATCGGCGAAAGAGCACAGTCGAACGCTGGGGCGAAACTGGCTGCAGATCGCCGCGCGGAGCCCCTTATGTAATCGCGTTGTCTTCTGGAACAATCAGCCTAGAAGGTTCGGCGACTAGAACATTCGCACCTTGAACAGGCGACAGAGTTCTCGAATTCACCAGAACTTTAAGCTGCAAGAATAAATAAAAGGACGCGTAACTCCCGGGAATCGAACCCTGGCTCTTCGCGTGGGAGGCAAGCGCGATAACCGATAGGCCACGGCCGCGCTGCCTACCTGGCGCGCGGCAATATAGGCATTATGCAGTGGAACTGCCGCGGCCTTCTTCGTAATATAGATGACATAAATTCATTTTTTGATGCGCTCCGTCCTGTTGCTATTTGCCTACAGGAGACTTACCCGACTGACTCGCACACGCAGGTTTTGCGTCATCAACAAGTTTTTAGGAAGGACCGCCATTCCTCAAACCCCTCGGGTGGTGTAGCAGTGGTGGTTCAAAGTGGAGTGGAATGCGCTAAAGTTCCTTTACAAACTTCACTTGAGGCAGTTGCAGTTCGCATCCTCCTTGACCGCCTCATCACCCTAGTATCACTCTGCTTACCACCTAATATTACCGCCCGCAGGGCCGAGAAAGCAACGCTCGGTCACCGACTTCTAAAAACATCGCGTTCATGCTCGTACCAGGCGTAACTTCCCACCTGCTTTGTTGTTCTCGAAAGTGCCAGTTCATCCTCGCCCCTAGCGCGCGACGCTCGAGCCTTCTTTGCCGTACTTTCGAGCAGTCTTGTACACGTTACTAAAAAAAGTAATCGATTACAATTGCTATTACTCTTGGCTAGAAAGTATTCGATTAGATTACTTGATTACTTGACAGCAAAAGTAATTGGACATTACTTTAATAAGTAACCGTTACTTTTCCGATTACTTTATTGCGCCAAGACTTACATCTTTAGCGCTTATAAGAATGAACTGCTTCCTACCTATATTTCACATCTTCACAAGTATTGAAGAAGAAAAAACGGGTTCTTTCTTCGTGGTCGTTGCACCTTCACAATGCGGACACAAGCATAGAATTCGTTTGAAGAAGTTTAATGATTTGGGCGTTCGCCAGTGGGGGAGCGGAGGGGGTTCTAGATTTTGTTAAGCTTAAGCAAGAGCTGTCGCTCAAAGTTTGCGTCGCCCATTTTGCCACGTTTTCTTGTGAATATGTCGCAGTGTTGCCATCGCTGGGCGTCAGAAATCCGCTAAAAAGCAATAAGAAATCCGCCAGATTCCGCTAGATTCTAAAACATATCCGCTAAATTTCCCGCTAAGACCTATTTTATTTAAAAAACAGTGAAATTTCGTGTGGTAAAAACCTTTATCATTCTTAAAAGCTCCCCAAAACTATGAGAGCTGAAATAACATATAAAAGAGTCTTCCAAAAAGTGTAACTAGAATACTAGAGGCTTCAGTGCTGCGGTTGTCGTCAACCTCATCACAGATGAGGCTAAAAGTTATAATAGTTCACACTGATGAAAAAAAAAAGAACTTGCAGGTCACCGAAAAACACATTGAGGTCTTCGTCACCGCTGTCGTCGTCTGACACCATCTCCACAGGACCGCTGGTACTTGTTGAGGGACCAGAAAGGTGACTTGGTTGCACATACGTTGCAGATGTCCCGATTGCACTAACAACCGCCACAGGAAGCTCGTAATCAAAACAACTCTTTTTGTGTCGCATCAACCCCGCTCTTACGACGAGGATGGCGTTTGTTGTTTCAGGCTTCAGCTTGTTCCTCAGCTTGGATTTTACTGTTAAGCTGACTAAACGTCCTCTCTACTTCGGCATTTGAGTAGGGCAGCACCAGCATCGACATGGCAAATCCGGCCAACTCGGCGAACGGATTTTCGCCACAGGCGTCCTTATAGGAGTGAACTTCACACCAGAACGACTGCGTGGACGATATTTGCTCCCAGTTAAGGAGGGTGATTTTGCTCCAGTGGTTTCGAATTTTTTCGATTGTTTCAGGGGGCACTGCCATTGCTTCCAGCAGGGGAATCAATGGCTCATTCATGACGCACCAAGTGTTTTCGACCGATATAAGTGATGTCTTCTGGAGAACTGTGATGTTGTCGGGAAGTCGCTGTCTGATTTGATCTACTAGCGTGGTAATAAACCTTATGCAGCTTTCTCGCATCACAGCTTCATCTGCGAGAGAGAACCCGTCGGTCTTCTCAGCCTTCATGTTGTCAACGTACGTCTCAAACAGGTAGCCCAGATATGGCTTGGGGTTCAAGTGGTCCTCAAGTCTGGACGTCAGAACGTCCATCTGCTCTGTCGGAATTACGACTTTATGAACCAAGCTCGAAAGCAAAGTCATGAGGTCTTTCAGCAGCTTTGTTTGATCCACATCTTTCGCCTCGAATGCCTTGTTAACCTTCTGAACATCTGTCAGAATCGGTCTCAAAAAAGCAAGTACCCCAGATTGATCTGGTTTTCGTACATACCATACAGCACCTCTGCCGCATAGCACTTTTCAGGGCGCCTCGCCATCTCGAAGTGCGTCTTCGATTCGGTCCACTGGTCTACGATCCTTGATACAGCTATTTCGAGGGATAGCCACCGCGTCCTCCACGCTTGCAGAATATTCAGTGGTTCATCGCCGTCATTCATCAGACCGTAGAGCTTCTTGTACGCAAGTTGCCGGGCAGGGGATCTTGCCTAGAAAGCGATCGCTGCTTTAAAGCCTCACGGATTTGTCTGTCTGAGACGTGCGCAGCAACTGACCAGGAGCCCTCCTACCCTGCTGAAGTTAAACAATTTCTGCATTTTTAGAGGACACGGAAATTATTTTTTGCAGGAGGATTTTGAATCGGTGCATTGCGTGAGGAATCCGCCAGAAATCCGCCATGTATGAAAAAGGCCCGTCAAAAAATCCGCTAGCCGCTAGACTAATTTTTTTCCCGTCAGAAAAAAATAAAATCCGCCAGATTTAGCGGAAAATCCGCTAAATTGGCATCACTGTGTCGGGGTCCCGTGAAAAAATAGTAACGATTACAAGTAATTTTTATTACTTTGAAAAGTAATCAGATTACTCTTGGGATTACTGCCTAATAAAAGTAATCAACTGATTACAAAATTACTCCAAAAAGTAATCGATTACAAGTAATTTGATTACTTGTAATGCGTACGGTACAAGTCTGCTTTCGAGATAGTGACGCATTGTAGATAAGCAGGTACCCGCCACCTTGTCCAGTCAGTCTCGCTCGCGCTCTGTTTCGCCGCCGAATTGCCGCCTGCTTTTCTGCTGCCTCGACGTTCTTTCCTTATTTTGTTTGGCACAAGTTCGCCCATTAAACCTTTATTTTTCAGTTCACTGCTCGTCTACGTGTCACCTCCGTTCGTGGCATTTCTGGTGGAGGTGCGGGGTACCGCAGCCCATAAAGCGTACCTCTCCGAGGCTTCGCAGCACAAGTCGAATCCACGGCTTAAGAAGACCGTACGTGGAGACGACCGAGACCCGAGGAAGCCGCCGTGATTAAGGGTTGCCCCCGGAATTCGGTCTATACTTCGTTTCAGCTTAAAGGGGCGATGCAACAATTTTTGTACTTTCCGCAAATACCGCTTAAAACGGATCCCTGACGTTAATGACCTATGAAACACGCGTTCGTTTTTCACCCCACGCAATAGAAGTCCCAGAAAAAAACTTAAGAAAAACGAGCAGCGTTCACCCCTCAACTCGCAGCCAGAACAAGCGGCCACGTGATCTGGAGCGGATTATATGCCGCCAATGTTGCTCATAGCCACGCGCTGGGGTTGGCAAAGCACAGGACACGCGCTGAGTTCCAGGCATTGTTATGGCTCGGCTATTGTCGTCGTTGCAGCGATTGGACACGGGCCACTACCCGAATGCTTCTCGAGCTAGTAATTATCACGAGCCCAAATCGAGTGCCCACGCAATGCTCGGGTCCAATCTATGAACCGCATTCAAATATCGTCATTGGAGTGTACTGCGATCCCCACGTTACGTCATCAAATTTTGCAAAGGAGAGATTGAATTGAAAATGATCGATTTTGTCCTTGAAATTACACCGCAACAAAGGAGTTTCTTGGCCAGTGGCGTTGCGTGTGAGTATCCTTGAGTCCCAGGTGTGCCAGTAAGCTCTTGTAAAGAGAAAAACATTCCAATTGAGTATCGTTGCACCGCTCCTTTAAGTCCAGACGCAGCCGATGCTAGAAGCGCGAGCTCCTGGCTTTCAGCGTCCTTGCCAAGCACGCGCGCTCGTGCAGTGCAAGCACTGTTCAGGGCTACAAGCTCGCGCTTGTAGCGTCGGCTGCGTCTGGACTTTAGCTGAAACGAAGTATAGTGCCGAAGAAGACCAACCAGTCGACGAAGCCGACAATGAACCCCCAGTCGTCGCAGACACCGACCGCCGCTCCCGTCGTCTACCTGCCCGTCGCCCCTCGTACACCGACGTCCTTCCACGGCGAGATCTACGAAGACGTCGAAGATTGGTTGCAGCAATTCGAACGGGTGGCGCTGCACAACCATTGGACTCAGGAACAGCGTCTGCAAAACGTCTATTTTTCCCTCAAGGGAACGGCGCGACACTGGTTCGAGAATCGTGAAACCTCGATTACGTCATGGGACCAGCTGAAAGGAGAGCTTCGAGGGACGTTCGCCAGTCAGCACCGAAGGGAGAGAGCCGAAGACCTCCTTCGGACGAGGACGCAAGGCCCCAACGAAAGCGTCACCAGCTTCGTTCAAGACGTCCTAGCGTCTGAGCGCGCGTGCCGACCCACAAGCAATCGATGAGAAGAAGCTTTGTGTCCTCATGCGCGGGGTGAGGGACGACATCTTTGGGGCCCTCGTCCGCAACCCACCAACCACCGTCGAAGCGTTTGTCACAGAAGCAACGAACATGGAGCGCGCCCTCCAAGCACGCGCCTCCTACTACCAACGACATCCCGGCGTCGTTGCCTCCACGCTGCTTAATGACGACATCGGCGCCCGTACCCGGGACATCCGTGACATAATCCGGGACATCGTTTGAAAGGAGCTCCGAAAGCTGCTCCCCGCTGCTGAGCGTCCGGCGTCGCGGTCAGTCGCCGAGATCGTGCGAGACGAGGTACAGCGGGCCTTGCAGCCTGAAACTCCCGTCAACGTGCAAGCCCCCGAGGAACCGAGGCTTACCTACGCCGCCATGGCCAGACGACCGCCGCAAGCTCCCCGCGAAGCTACGGTGCCACAACGACGTGAACCTCCAGCGCCACAGTACTTCCAACGTCGCGAAGAACGGCAGTACGTGCGCCCGGAAAAACCAGCACCCAGGAAAACCGATGTGTGGCGAACGGCCGACCGACGCCCGCTTTGTTTCCATTGCGGGGAAGCCGACCATGTCTACCGCCGTTGCCCGTACCGGCAGCTGGGGCTACGCGGTTTCCACCCCGACGACCCGCGACCACGCTACGGCGAGCGACCTCGGGACATCAACGAATACCTCCGCCGTTCGCCATCCCCGGGGCCGTCTCCCCGCCGCGGTTTCCTATCGCCGTCACCACAACGCCCTGCATCGCCTCATCGTAGGTCCCGCCGAGAAAGCCTGTCCCCCTTGCCTCGCCGGGAAAACTGAGTGCGGCAATACCGGGAGGTGGTATTGCCGATGACGAACGACGCCAATATCCTCCACAAACGTCGGAGGGCTCCCACACTAGCGACGAGACGGATAGGAACGACGGTTCTGCGACGGTGTCGAATAACCTCGACGTTACCATCGACGGCCACGACGCGAAGGCACTCGTCGACACCGGAGCAGACTATTCCGTTTTAAGTGGGAAGCTCTCTCGCCGCCTTCGGAAAGTGATGACGCCGTGGGATGGCCCGAAAATACGAACCGCCGGCGGACATCTCATCACACCAGTGGGAAGGTGTACTGCGCGCGTGGACATCCACGGAGAGACCTGCCCCGTGAAATTCGTCGTCCTCAAGGACTGTTCGAGAGACGTCATCCTTGGCATGGACTTCCTCTGTGAGTACGGTGCCGTGATCGACCTTGGAGCAAACAGGTTGACGCTGCGAAAGCCCGTTCTACCTCCGGAGGGATCCAAAACGACGCCTGCCGCGGAGGGATACAAAACGACGCCAGCCGCCGTCCGAGTCATTGCGGACCACGTGAACCTGCCGCCACGGTCGAGTGTTCTTGTGCCCGTCGTGACCGATGCAGTTGCCCGCGGGAAAGTCCTTCTAGAAGGCAATGTCCAACTGCTTCTCGGAAGAGTAATAGGCGTCGCAAGGGGCGTAGCGGAGCTGCAGGATGGACGTTCTGTGGTCCTCGTGACGAACTTTCGACCGGAGGCGCAGCACCTCACGAAAGGTGCCGCTGTAGGATACGTCGAGGAACTCCGGGCCGACGCCGAAATCGCCGCGATCTCCGACGAGCCCTCGCCGTGTCAGCCGCACAGTACACCACCGCCGCAGCTCGACGTTAACCCCAAGCTCAGTGCCAACGGAACGACGACAGCTCGGAGACCTCCTCGCCGAGTTCGGCGACTGCTTTGCGACGACGTCGAGGGTGCGCCAGACAACAGTGGCGAAACACCGCATCGTTACCAACGAGGAAGCGCTCCCTGTGCATCGGCCGCCGTACCGGGTCTCCCCAAAGGAACGAGAGGCCATCCAGGAACAGGTACAAGAGATGCTCAACGACGACATCATTCAGCCTTCGAGCACAGCCCGTGGGCCTCTCCAGTCGTACTGGTGATGAAGAAGGACGGAACGCTTCGATTCTGCGTTGACTACCGGCGGCTCAACGCGGTGACGAAGAAAGACGTGTATCCGCTCCCCCGCATCGACGACACGCTGGACCGGCTGCGCCACTCACGGTACTTTTCGTCGATGGACCTTAAGAGCTGGCTACTGGCAGATCGAAGTCGACGAACGGGACCGAGAAAATACTGCCTTCGTCACGCCCGACGGACTGTATGAGTTCAAGGTGATGCCCTTCGGACTCTGCACAGCGCCGGCAACGTTCCAACGTGTCATGGACACCGTCCTGGCAGGCCTCAAGTGGCAGACATGTCTCGTTTACCTCGACGACGTCGTGGTATTCTCGGCCAACTTCGACGAGCATTTGCGACGCCTTCGAGCCGTTCTTGAGGCAATCAGGACCGCAGGACTCACCCTCAAGCCGACGAAGTGCCGGTTTGCCTACGGCGAACTGAAGTTCCTGGGCCACGTTGTGAGCAACGAAGGTGTGAGTCCTGACCCTGCGAAAACTCGCGCCGTAGCTGCCTTTCCACCGCCCACCGACAAAAAGGCCGTCCGTAGATTCCTTGGACTTTGCGCATACTACCGGCGATTCGTTCAGGATTTTGCCAAGCTTTCTGCGCCGCTCACGCACCTTACGAAAGACGCCGTGAACTTCGAATGGGGTGGAGAACAACAGCAGGCATTCGACGAACTAAAGCGACGGCTCCAGTCACCACCGATTCTCGGCCACTTCGACCAATCAGCCGAAACGGAAGTTCACACGGACGCCAGTAATACAGGACTCGGAGCGGTACTGGTCCAACGACAAGACGGTGTGGAGCGCGTGATCGCATACGCTAGCCGGACGCTGTCGAACGCGGAACGCAATTACTCGACGACCGAGAAGGAATGTCTGGCCGTCGTCTGGGCCATCACGAAATTCCGCCCGTACTTGTACGGGACTCCTTTTCGAGTGGTCACCGACCACCACTCGCTGTGTTGGTTAGCGAGCCTGAAGGACCCATCGGGACGCCTCGCTCGGTGGAGCCTACGACTGCAAGAGTACGACGTGACCGTGGTCTACAAGTCAGGCCGAAAACACAGCGACGCCGACTGCCTGTCCAGAGCCCCCGTCGAGTCAGCTACCAGCTGTACCAAAGACGACGGCGACGACGACGATCACTTTCTTGGCGCAGTGAGCATTCACGGTATGGCAGCGCTCCAGCGGGACGATCCTGAACTGCGCGCATTGATCGACCATTTGGAGGGACGAGGGGTACGATTCCCCGAGTCTTCTCACGTGACCTGCCAAGATTCGCCGTCCGGAGGGGTATCCTCTATAAAGAGAACTTCGGGAACAACAACTCGACGTGGCTCCTGGTGATTCCTGCTAGTCTTCGAGAAGAGATCTTCCAAGCCTGCCACGACGACCCAACATCTGGTCACCTTGGCTACAGTAGGACTCTTGCACGGATCCGAGAAAAATACTACTGGCCCAAGCTCCCGAAGACTGTCCACCTCTACGTCCGTTCGTGCCACGAATGCCAACGACGCAAGAAACCACCGACGAAGCCGGCAGGTCTCCTGCAACCGATCGCGCCCCCGACTGCACCATTCCAGCAGATTGGGATGGATCTTCTCGGACCTTTCCCACCGTCGACGCAGGGAAACCGTTGGATAATCGTGGCAACTGACTATCTCACCAGGTGCGCCGAGACAAAAGCACTCCCGTCGAGGACCGCCGTGGAAGTAGCCAAGTTCTTCGTGGAGTCTATCGTCCTCCGGCACGGCGCTCCCCAAGTCCTGATTACGGACCGAGGCTCCTCGTTCATGGCGCAACTGACACAAGAGATACTCCGCCTGAGCCACACCGACCACCGCCGGACCACGGCATACCACCCGCAGACCAACGGGCTGACGGAGCGACTAAACAAGACCATCGCCGACATGATTTCGATGTACGTAGACGTGGAACACAAGACGTGGGATGAAGTGTTGCCCTACGTCACGTTTGCGTACAACACGGCAGTTCAAGAAACGACTGGGATTACACCTTTTCAGCTGGTGCACGGCAGAAAGGTGACGACGATGCTCGACGCCATGCTGCCCCACGACCCGACGGACGACGGCACCGACGACGCCCAGCTGGTCACCCAACGAGCAGAAGAGGTGCGCCAGCTAGCTCGCCTTCGCATAAAGGACCAGCAACGTGTCGACGCTGGTCGGTACAACCTTCGTCGCCGCGACGTGGAGTTCCAGCCCGGAGACAGGGTGTGGGTGTGGACACCCATTCGCCGCCGCGGACTCAGCGAGAAACTGCTAAAACGCTACTTTGGACCCTACAAGGTCATTCGCCGCCTTGGGGACTTAAACTACGAGGTACTCCCCGACGGAACCCGACCATCAGGACGCCGCCAGCCTCGACCCGAAGTCGTACACGTAGTTCGACTGAAGCCGTTCTACGCGCGATAGGATTGCAGCACCGCATGTTTATTTCGTTTCACCGTAAATGTTTTTTAGCCATTTCTGTTTTCCTTTCTCGTTGCATCGGGACGATGCACTTTTAAAGGGGGGATAATGCCGCCCGCAGGGCCGAGAAAGCAACGCTCGGTCACCGACTTCTAGAAAATTCGCGTTCATGCTCGCACCAGACGTAACTTCCCACCTGCTTTGTTGTTCTCGAAAGTGCCAGTTCATCCTCGCCCCGAGCGCGCGACGCTCGAGCCTTCTTTGCCGAACTTTCGAGATAGTGACGCACTGTAGATAAGCAGCTACCCGCGACCTTGTCGAGTCAGTCTCGCTCGCGCTCTGTTTCGCCGCCGAATCGCCGCCTGCTTTTCTGCTGCCTCGACGTTCTTTCCTTATTATTTTGGTTGGCACAAGTTCGCCCATTAAACCTTTATTTTCAGTTCACTGCTCGTCTACGTGTCACCTCCGTTCGTGACAATATTCCGCTGCATCTTCATGAACTCCAAGCACTCATCAAACAACTTCCCAAACCTTTTTTAATCCTTTGTGATTTTAACGCCCACCATCCTTTGTGGGGAAGCTCTCGTCAAGACTCTAGAGGTGGAGTTGTTGAACGACTTTTATTATCAACTGGAATCTGCTTGCTGAATAATAAAGAACCAAATTTTTAGCGCTGCCCACAACACTTTTACATCGATCGACCTATCACTATCATCGCCATCTCTTACTTCCATGCTTTTCATGGAACGTTTTGAACAAGCCTTTTCGCAGCGACCATCTACTCATAATTTTAGAGAGTGTCTTACCAGTTTCATCAATACCAACTCGACTTCGGCGATGGAAGTTGGAGAAGGCCGACTGGTCTATTTTTGGTTTAGAAGCAACACTTGATCCCCCTTTGTTTCTTCATGTGACTCCTGAGGATGCGACGCTTTACGTTACAGAATGCATTGTAAATGCTGCTTCCGCTTCAACTCCACAGACTTCAGGAAATCTTCCCCGGAGGTGCAAGCCCTGGCGGAATGAGGAATGTACTTCCACTCGGAAAAGCCACAACAAGGCGTGGGGAACTTTTCGGCGATATCCAACTTTCCGTAACTTGATCGAGTTTAGGAAAAAAATAGCACAAGCTCGGTGGACGCGAAAACAGGCCAAGTGGGCTTCATGGACAAAGTATATGTCACGATCTTTCTAGAACGTGGACGAAGGGGCCGAAGCACCCGCCGAGAAGAGACGACTCGCAGCCTGGTTGTGAGGGTGGACGATGACTGACCGGGGCGGCGTGCGCTCCACGGCGTTTATTGGTGCGGTTACCAATGTTGCCCGCCGAGGCTGGCAGCCATCGACCGGTGGGCTGGAGGGGCGCTACATACTGGTGACATCCCTCCCCCGAGTTCGTTTTAGAGCGCAGCTCTTAGGCGCCCGTTTCCGGCATGAGCGGCGTCGGCGTCGCCGTCGGCGTAACCGCGCGGTGCGTTATGGCACGCGTGACGTCACTGATGACGTCATCGGCATCGTCATCGTCGGTGATGACGTCATCGGTAACGTCACTGATGACGTCATCGGCACCCACATCGTCATCGTCACTGATGATGTCATAGAGTGACGTCACTGATGACGTCATCGGCACCGTCATTGTCACGTGACCCCAAGGTCACGTGACTGCCAGTCGGAGGTGACCCCGCCAAGGTCACGTGACCCCCAAGGTCATCTGACCCCCAAAGTCAAGTGACCCCCAGGTCATGTGACCCCCCTCCCCCCGAGATCACGTGGCCCCCTGAGGGGAGGAGGAAAAAGAAGGAGCAGGGAGGATGAGCAGGGGGACGAATCCGAATTTTCATTACTCCGAACGTTCAGCAGCTGTTGCTAAAGCCCCTTTATGTTTTAAAAGTAGCGCAGGGTGCGTCGATGCACGAGGCACGTGCAACGTGGCAGACTTTGGAAAGATCATGGCGGCACAGCGCAGATTCCAGCTAGATTTCAAGATGCCATGTTCTTCCCAGAATTGCTGCATGGCACATAGGTCTCTGAGCATTTCCACAACAATCAATGCCCCCACTTTTCTCAAGATAGAGGGGCTTTAGCAGCTGCTTGCTAAACGCATTGCCCGAGCAGAGGCTCAGCGCCGCCGGCACCAAGATCCTGCAGTGCGTGCTGCCGAAGCTGAAGCTAAACGGCGCCGTCGACACGACCCGGAAGTGCGCGACGCCGAAGCAGAGGCTGATCGTCGCCGCCGAGAGCAGCCAGAAGTAAGCGCTGCTGAAGCTGAATCTAAGCGCCGCCGTCGAGAGGACCCGGAAGTGCGCGACGCCGAAGCAGAGGCTCATCGCCGCCGCCGAGAGCAGCCAAGAGTGAGCGCTGCTGAAGCTGAAGCCAGAGCCGCTATCGAAAGGACCCGGAAGTGCGAGAAGCGGAAGCAGAGGCTCATCGCCGCCGCCGAGAGCAGCCAGGAGTGAGTGCCGCCGAAGCTGAATCTAAGCGCCGCCATCGAGAAGGACCCGGAACTGCGCGACGCCGAAGCAAAAGGCTCATCGTCGCCGCCGAAAGCAGCCAGAAGTAAGCGCTGCTGAAGCTGAATCTAAGCGCCGCCGTCGAGAGGACCCGGAAGTGCGAGACGCCAAAGCAGAGGCTCATCGCCGCCGCCGAGAGCAGCCAGGAGTGAGCGCTGCTGAAGCTGAAGCCAAGAGCCGCTATCGAGAGGACCCGGAAGTGAGCGACGCCGAAGCAGAGGCTCATCGCCGCCGCCGAGAGCAGCCAGGAGTGAGTGCCGCCGAAGCTGAATCTAAGCGCCGCCGTCGAGAGGACCCGGAAGTGCGCGACGCCGAAGCAGAGGCTCATCGTCGCCGCCAAGAGCAGCCAGAAGTAAGCACTGCTGAAGCTGAATCTAAGCGCCGCCGTCGAGAGGACCCGGAAGTGCGCGACGCCGAAGCAGAGGCTCATCGCCGCCACCAAGAGCAGCTAGGAGTGAGTGCTGCTGAAGCTGAAGCCAAGAGCCGCTATCGAGAGGACCCGGAAGTGAGCGACGCCGAAGCAGAGGCTCATCGCCGCCGCCGAGAGCAGCCAGGAGTGAGTGCCGCCGAAGCTGAATCTAAGCGCCGCCGTCGAGAGGACCCGGAAGTGCGCGACGCCGAAGCAGAGGCTCATCGTCGCCGCCGAGAGCAGCCAGAAGTAAGCGCTGCTGAAGCTGAATCTAAGCGCCGCCGTCGAGAGGACCCAGAAGTGCGCGACGCCGAAGCAGAGGCTCATCGTCGCCGCCGAGAACAGCCAGGAGTGAGCGCTGCTGAAGCTGAAGCCAAGAGCCGCTATCGAGAGGACCCGGAAGTGA
This sequence comes from Ixodes ricinus, assembly GCA_037355805.1. Taxonomy (NCBI): domain Eukaryota; kingdom Metazoa; phylum Arthropoda; class Arachnida; order Ixodida; family Ixodidae; genus Ixodes; species Ixodes ricinus. The sequence goes on along the minus strand of JAZHYW010029726.1, from coordinate 67 downwards.
GCGACGCCGAAGCAGGGCTCATCGCCGCCGCCGAGAGCAGCCAGGAGTGAGTGCCGCCGAAGCTGAA
>JAZHYW010029725.1:0-17065 GCA_037355805.1 Ixodes ricinus | reverse complement strand
ATAGGGATGCCGCGAACTTTTTCCGAGCCGAAGTTTCGATGATCGAATCGAGCAGTTCGAAATGTTCGAAAGATTTCGAATTTTCGAACTTTCTATATCGTAAAATTCGACGGACGTCGAATTTTCGAACTTGTAAAACTAAGAAGTTCGACGCTTTTCGAACCATCGAACTTATTACGCTACATAATTCGATCCTTTTCGAACTTCCGAATTTATTATGCTGCAAAATTTGATGCTTGTCGAACTTTCGAACTTGATAGAACAAAAACTTCGATGATTTTCGAACTTTCGATTTTCTTGCATTAAAAAGTTCGAAGCTTTTCGAACTTTCGAACTTCCTACGCCAGGGAATTCAATAATTTTCGAACTTTCGAACTTAATTATCAAGATAATTCGAAAAGTTTCGACCTTTCCAATCCTGAAAAATCATAGATTCGACGAACTTCGAAATTTAAGGGGAAACGTTCGACGTTCGTCGAACTTCGAAAGACCGCCGGACGGTTTCATTTGAATTCAAGTAGTGAGGTACAATCGTTTTTTTTTCACTCTCATTTTTACATGCGGTGCTGCGTTCCTTACGAAAGACAATGCCGCTTATTACAATGTTCTTTCAAGCTCAGTTTAAAAAAAATAAATTCCCGAATGGGCGAGGAAGGAGGATGGGTTTCTGACGATTGTCGTTTGTGCCATATTTGGAGCGCGCTAAAGCCGAAGCAATTTACGGTAGAGATGTTAAAATTTTTAAGAATGAAATATGTATGGCCTAGGTAAGTGTCGTCTTAAGATGTGATTATTGTTATTCAATATGAGTTTCGAAGAAATGTCCAATCATGTATCTACGGGCAATTATGTCCTAAACGTGGTATTCTTTTTTCCCTCTAAGTTGTTTGAGGTAGCGCATTTAAATTAACACCACAGACAGTACATATAAATGCCATCTGCAGAATACAAAATAATGTGGAATGAGGAATAAATTAACTCATGGCGGGAGATTTCTAATATTATTCAAATTCAACAGGTCATTAAAATATATTTTGTTTTGCGTTACGTTTTTGGGAAGTGTTTCTTCTAGCCTGTAGACATTTCGGTAGGAGAAACTTGTTTCGAAGTTCTGAGCCTCTGAATATGCAAGAATACAACACTTCCGGCGGGATCTTTATAGTTTCTTTTTTTTCGCCAGCTTTTTACCCCCATTCATTGTTATGTTTATTTTTCTTTTACCAATGGCACAGTTATTTAGGTCGAAAAGACATAGCTTTAAACTTCCGAACCTTTAAGCATGTGACAAGTAGTGCCTTCTGACAACGAGTTTCCGAAAATGACGATTCTACGCGATCTTTTATGCAGTGAAGAGCGACAGTAGCTATACATATACATAAATAATTTCAGATTAAAATCAGTTCGACCACGCCCTCTTTCCCCGTATTGTTTTCTTTAACAGTCCGAAATATCTGGAAGGGGGTAAGGGGGGCTAGAGCACCTCCCCCCTCTTTCCTCTTCCGACGCCACTTGAATTGTAGGACGCTCCTCGACCTCGACTTGTGTTGGCTTCTGTGCTTTTTGCAGGGCGTTTCCTCCGTCCCGGAAAATAAACCTCCAGGACAATTACAAACTAAACTTACTATATGCCAGCGAAACTCGGGTGGCGTTCGATCGGATTACTACCAGCGTGCAAGGGGTGGGGAGGTACTTTCCCAGGTCGCTTCAAGGTTTTTCGAGCCTCAACCTCCTGCCCGCCCCTGGCCGTTTCGAACTGGATGAGTATCGTAAAACAGTGCATTCGTGTGATCACTACTGCGCTATGCACGTTAAAGACCCCCCCCCCCACCCCCGCCGGGCTGGCGGTCAAAATTACTGATCTATGGTCACACGTCAGTCTGCACTGGCAAATATTCCAGCGCATAAAAAAAGATTCAACATCTTCGAAGTTTTTTTTTTCAATATGAGCTTTAAAGGAGAATCGAAACCTTCAAACTTTTCGAACTTTATGTAGAAAAAAAAATCGAAATCTTCGAAGTTTTCGAACTTTATGTCTATGAAGATTCGAAGCGTTCGAATTTTTCGAATTTTATATCCAAAGAATTTCGATATCTTCGAATTTTTCGAACTTCAGATCCCAAGAAATTGAAATTTTTTGAATATCTCAAATTTTTTATGTTAGGAAAGTTCGAAATCTTCGAATTTATCGAACCTCAAGTAAAAAAATATTCGAAATATTAGAACCCGAAATTTTAGAAAACATGAAAGCTTTGAAATTTCGAAATCGAAACTCCACTGTGATCGAAAGTTGCGAATTTTTCGATTTCGAACGTCGGTCGGTACGAAAATATTGAAATTTTTGGAATGCGAACCTCAGTTCCTTTCGAAAATATTGAAACCTTTCGAAATCGAACCTACGGTGGTTCGCGACATCCCTAAATAAAACCTAGCCTAGTCATTGGCACTGAATCCTGGTTGGATGCTTCTATTACTAACGCCGAGGTTTTTCCATCTGATTTTTGTGTCTATCGCAACGACAGAAACACGCATGGCGGTGGGGTCTTTATCTTGGTTCATCACAGCTTGCAGAGCACTGGAATCAATACTAATAACAGTGCTGAGTCATAATGGTGTAGGGTAGCACTTCAAAACGGTGCATTTTTGACGGTTGGTTCTTTTTACAGACCTCCGGGTTCTAGTAGTCAGTCGCTGCTAGAAATATCAGACACACTGCTGTCTGATTGCCCTGAATATTTGATACTAGGTGGTGATTTCAACTTTCCCGATGTGCAATGGAAATCTGGTCTTCCTCGAACGACTAACACGTCTTCCCTTTATTTTTCATTCATCAATTTTATTTCAAGTTGCAATCTTTATCAAAACGTATTCTCGCCAACAAGAACTGGTGTCCAACGGGCCAGTGTGCTAGATCTCACTTTTTACGAATCAAAAAGCTCTTATGTCTTCTGTATCGGTTCTGCCAGGAATCAGCGACCACGACGTCGTTATTGGTAATTTGAAATGCCCTCAAGCTGAAACTTCTAAATGCGTTCCCAGAAGGGTTTACTTCTATGACCAGGGTGCTTACTCTAGCCTGACGGAAGAACTATTTTCCTTTCTTTTGGAGTTTGAGGAACTCAGTTTATCTTTAAATATGGACGATCTTTGGAATACGTTCTCATGTAAATTAGAGCATTTAATTGATATTTATGTACCATTAAAAATACTACGGTCAAGGCAGCGCAAAGATAAGCCCTGGATAAAAAAAGAGCTTTGGTCCATCATAAGGAAAAAAAGGCGTGATTATTTAGGGTATCGTAAAAACCAAACCACTGAGAGTCTTAGGCAACTAGAGCAAATAAATATTGTCTACAAACAGCAGCTAAAAACGGCGAAACAAAGCTTCCGTAATTCTCTGGAACAATGTTTGAAAACAACTCCCTAAGCTGTATGGAAATATATTGGAAGTAACAGAAAAGAGGATACTGGAATACCGCCAATTGGCAGTAATGGTACAATGGTGTCTGATGATTGTGAGAAAGCATTATGCTTCAATTTTTACTTCCAATCCATTTTTTCCCAACCAGTCACTGACGTGCCCGATCATTTTCTAACTGAGTCACCCTCTCCAATGTCGAACTTAGAAATAAATACTGACGGAATTCGGAGCCTCCGTCTAAACTTGAACATAAATAAGGCCACTGGCCCTGACAAAATCCCAAATCGCGTTTTGAAGGAATGTGCTGACGTGGTTTCCTCTTATCTCTCTATTCTCTTCACAAAATTATTGTCAACCTCAAAGCTGCCGGCAAAGTGGAAGGTAGCCAGCGTTGTGCCTGTGCATAAATGTGGACCTAAGAGTAAAGTTGATAACTACCGGCCTATATCTCTTCTACCCGCATGCTCGAAACAGCTTGAGCACATCATATTTTGCACTTTAGTCAATCACCTAAACACGAACAACTATTTTTCTCCCTTCCAGCATGGGTTTAGAAGCGGCTTCTCGAGCGAAACGCAGTTACTCGAATTTTTTCATGATGTGGTGTCTTCGTATGATAGAGGTTCTCAGGTGGATTGTGTTTTTCTTGATTTTAAAAAAAGCGTTCGACTCTGTTTCACACGAAATAATCTTACTTAAATTATCCTCATTAAATATTCCAGTTAATGTGTTATTGTGGCTAAGAGATTACTTTACTGAGTGAAAGCAGTGCGTAGTAGTAAACAGTAAAAAATCTACATATGTGGACGTCACTTCGGGGTTCCGCAGGGACCCGTTCTAGGTCCCCTTTTATTTCTCATTTTCATTAATGACATTACCATGGGCATAGAGTAAAGCATTCGTCTTTATGCCGACGACTGCGTGATATATCGATCAGTTCAGAACTTTTGTTGATAGCACTGCTTTGCAACGGGATATAGACCGCATCTCAGACTGGAGTGAAAGTTGGCATATGAATCTAAACATTGACAAATGTCATCATGTACGCTTCACAAAAAAAAATAAACGGCTGCTTTTCTTATACAGCTTGAATTGCACAACACTGACCGTAACTTCAGAGGTAAAATATCTTGGGATAACTTTACAAAGCGGTTATCTTGGCAGTCCCATATTAACAAAATAACCGCTAAAGCGACTGGTATGTTGTATTTTTTGGACGCAACTTTAGAAACTGCCCTCCCAAAGTTAAGGAGACATTGTATTTGACAAATATAAGGCCCATTCTTGAGTATGCTTGTGTACTCTGGGACCCTCAGATACAGTATCTTTGTGACGACCTTGAAAGGGTTCAGAGCAGAGCAGCGAGATTCGTGACCGGAAATTATTATTATACTGTAAGGTCGAGTCTCCTAAAAGACTGTCTTGGTTGGCAGCCGCTAAAATGCCGAAAATTCGCTTTACGTTTAAAACTCTTTCATAACATTTATGATAACAAAACGGGCATCAACAGGGGATCGTTTCTTCAGCTACCTCACTTCATATCACGCAGGGTAGATCATCAGAATAAGGTTCGCGAATATCCGTGCCGCACTAATATCTTTAAACACTCTTTTTCCCTCTTACCACTCATCAATGGAACTGTCTACCCGAGTCGCTTGTCATGGTATCATCCAACAATGTGTTTCTTTTTCAGACTTATTGAAGAGTGCTTGTACCTTATTTCCTCAGAAGTCAAATGTATTAATAATTGTATAAAGCTTACTATTCTTCTTGTTCTTGCCACTAGCAAATTTTGTCAAAAACCTAGAGTTCGTTTATTGTTTTCCTCTGGCTGTATATCCCCCCCTTTCTGTAACGCCTTTGGGCGCTGAAGGGTATATTGAATATATAAATTATTAAATAAATAAATAAATACATTTATTAAGAGGAAATATAAACCAGGATAACTTGACCAGCCGACGCTACCAGGTAATGGGACCACTCACTCAGCGTCAAAGCACAAGTCACTAACTTTTCTTATGATTGGTTCAGCGATGAGAGAAAACATACAGAAGCATGACGAACACCATGATTGTGCGCTTTTACGGCTGTTTGATTGTTTCATCAGCTCCTAGCCTCGGTTGCGTCTAGACTTAAGGTGCAATCCCACCGCGCATGACGGTTCAATCCTTTTTGAAGGTTCATAACTTTTTTTTACAATGAATCTTATAGTCAAAGTTAATGTCAAATTAAAGAACTGTGTTTCAACTATACTTCAATGTGTGGTTATTACAATTATTTTAGTGGTTAGTTTATTATTCAGATAGGCCACCGGCTCTTATATTGAAAACAAACGATTTCTCGAGTTATAGCGTCCCATTGTCCGCGATTATTTACGTAAACGGTCGGTTGGATATAATACATTAAAAAGTAAGCAACAATCTGTACATATAATGTGTATTTTAAATTTAAAAATAAAGCTTAAGCTGGTTTTCTTTTTATCGTGTTATAAAAATGAGACTTTACAATCTCCTGTAACGCCGAATCAGAGCGCAATTCTTGAGGAGGAGAGAGGAGGTAAGAGGAGGGGGCATACCCTCCTCTCCAACTCCACTGACATTTAGCCGGAAATTCTCGATAAATTTCCTGCTCTCGAGGAAGAGGAGGGGAGGGTACAGAGAGGAGGGTATGCCCATCCTCCTCCCGTCCTCCTCCTCTCCTCCGCCCGTCCTCGTCTGTTCCTTCTCATTCCCTTCTTTCCTCCTTCTCCTCCTCCTCCTCTTTTGAGGTATTTCGATTTTGCGATATACCGTGCTCAACATTTTGAGAAAGTATCGTGCAAGTCACGCACGCGCTGCATGTAATCCGCGATGTCATATCTCGTTAACAGAAACTGTTGACACGTGCTGCGCTGCCGCGCAGCCGTGTCGTACTATATAACTAATCGCTTCCTGAATAAACGTCGTTGTTGGCTTGACACATCTCGACTGATACATGGTGTCAGGAGTGGGGTGCCGTCCACGTCGGCGGTAGCTCAAAGTAACGACGCCAGTCACCGTAGCTATGGAACTACTCAAGCCACCGGAGCCACTGCTGCTGTCTGGGAACATCGCCAAAAACTGGGACCTGTTCAAGCAGAAATTCGAGCTGTCTTTTCTGTAGGGCTAACTGAGATCGAATTTCTCGGTGACGTCATAAGCCAAGAAGGAATAAGGCCGAGCTCGGCATTGATCACGTCACTGGGGGAGATGTCGTGCCCTACAGAAAAGACAGCGGTGCATAGAATGCTCGGAGTCGTCAATTACTTTGGGAAGTACCTTCCGAATTTGGCAGGAAAAACAGAACTTCTGCGCAGTCTTATAAAAAAAGAAACAGTTTTTGAATGGACAGACAACCACGCCAAAGAATGGAAAGATATCTGCCTAATGCTTACCAGCACGCCCGTGTTGGCTATCTTTGATCCAGCCAGAGATACGAAGATCTCGTCAGATGCATCAAGGAATGGATTAGGGTCTGCACTTCTGCAGCGTCATGGTGACAGCTGGCGGCCGGTCGCCTACGCATCACGCGTTATGACTGACGCAGAACAGAGGTACTCGCAAATAGAAAAGGAAACGATGGGCATCACGTTCGGCTGCGAGAAGTTTCATCACTTCGTGTACGGGCGAAAGATTGCGATTGAAACCGACCACCGTCCACTGTTAGCAATTGCCTCAAAGGGAATCGGTGATATGCCCCCGAGACTTCAGCGTTTCTTTCTGCGTTTACTAATGTACGATTATACCCTTCAATTCGTACCAGGAAAACTGCTACTGCTGGCCGACATGCTATCAAGGTCGTCACCAGTTACCACAAAGGACACCGCCGGCTCTACAGAAGACGTGGAAGTCCACGCAGTGAGCGTCGTCTCAGACTTGGTAAGCAAGAAAACCCTGGATCGCCTTGCTGAGGCGACCGCGAAGGACGCAGACCTGCAGTCAGTCATTTGTTACATGAACGGTCAGGGTGACATTGACGGCAGGCTGAAACCTTTTGTGTCCGAGTTGTCACTGGTTCAAGGAATAGTATTGAAGGGTAGCAAAGTTGTGGTCCCGAAGTCCATGAGACCGGAGATGCTCCAACGTATTCATGAAGGTCATTTGGGAATTAACAAGTGCAAATCGAGAGCCCGACGTTTGGTGTTTTGGCCAGGACTCAACTCGGACATCGAAACTCTGCTACAAGGGTGCTCAGTATGCCGAAAGTATACGTACAAGCAGCAAAGTGAACCCCTCATATTAAGGCCAGCACCGAATCATGCTTGGTACAGAGTGGGTGTTGATCTTTTCCAGCATGGCGGAAGTTCGTATCTTTGTGTATTTGACGCGCATTCGAACTTTCCGGAAGTAGAAAAGCTGACGGACACCACGGCATGTTCTGTTATTGCAAAGTTGAGCTCTATTTTTTCAAGATACGGAATTCCACTAGAGGTCTGCAGCGATAACGGGCCCCAGTTTTCGTCTCATGAGTTCGCTGTTTTTGCGTCCAGATACGACTTCAAGCATGTGACGTCGAGCCCGGAGTTTCCCAGGTCGAACGGACTCGCCGAGAAAGGGGTGCAAATCGTCAAGCGGATCTTGAAGAAAACTGAGGAGGCCCATGAAGACTTCTGGCTGGGGCTACTGGGCTATCGATCTGCCCCCCTGGAGGATGGTCGGTCACCAGGAGAGCTGTTACAAGGCAGGAGGCTACGTAGTCGAATCCCGGACTTCAGTCATCAACCAAGCAGGCGTGTTTTTAAACACCGGCAGCTCGACACCCGAGGCAAGAACCTACCCGACCTCAAGAAAGGCGAAGTCGTGAGGGTGAGAGACAGAGACAAAGCATGGACTCGTAGAGCTCGGGTCTTGGGATCAGCCGCGCCAAGATCATATCGGGTGGTTACCAAAGACAACAAGCTGCTGCGACGCAACCGGCAACATCTTCTTGCAACACGTGAGCCGCTTCAACAAGAAACTGCTGAAAGTGACGACTCGGACAGCGGGGATTCAACCGAAGAACTGAGAGCGACACCGGCCTCCTTGCCCACAAGACCGCCTACGCCGGGTTTGCACGACCACCCCCGACGCCGGTCCCAAGACGGTCCACAAGGCACACCCGTCAACCAGAGCGCCTGCAATACGACAGCAATTTCAACCAAGTGCATCCCATCTACCATTGGAGCTCCTAATGTTATTTATGAAACAAAGGAAAATGTATCGTGCAAGTCACGCACGCGCTGCATGTAAACCGCGATGTCATATCTCGTTAACAGAAACTGTTGACACGTGCTGCGCTGCCGCGCAGCCGCGTCGTACTATATAACTAATCGCTTCCTGAATAAACGTCGTTGTTGGCTTGACACATCTCGACTGATACAATATATGTTGCAAATGGACTTATTTTTCGTGGACTCAATATTTCGCGATTAAGGTCAAAGCTGAAGTTTTATCATAATTATCGGGCTCTAATTTTCGCGACGCGGTGGGATCTCAATACAAATTCCAATACGTTTACTTCTTACTGGAATTGTTCGCGGGACATATTTTTCGCGAATTGTAGGCGTTTCGCGAAATTCGCGAAAACTAGGTTTTCGCGAAAATTATGTCGTTTACAGTCTATATATATATATACATATATATATATATATATATATATATATATATATATATATATATATATATATATATATATATATATATATATATATTGTGGTATTCTTGATTACCGCTTGTTTGAAGAAAGGAAACATTTCTCACATTTGGAAGCTCCACTCTGACTGAGTTCTGCAGGTGCCAGGAAAGAGGACAGCAGGGGCAATGCGGGAGAGCGAGACAGCGTTAGAGTCAACACTATGACGAAGCACGTGATACTCTCGATGTCATCCTACTTGATGTCGGCTCTGTCGAAGACTGCTCGGCGTTTTTGATTTCCCCAGCATTAGTCTTGAGCGCGTTCCCCCGAGATGGCACAGTAGAACAGCGAGTGCACGTCCCTCGGGGCCAATCGGATGGTTTCTCTCTGCATGACTGCTGCCTCAAGGGTATTCTTTTTTTGTCTTGCACGAAATATTTGGTGAGTGCTGTAGGCGAGAGAGGCAGAGCTACCTTGAGCAAGCCGTTGTCGACCTTGGCGGCACACATCTTACCAAATTCGTCTGACTTGCCACAGAGATCGATGGGTACAGCACAGGCCCGTACCCATGTAGATGGCCTCTTGGCTAACAAGTGCACCACGTTTCTATACGTGCCTCCCTGTGATTTATGAATGGTGATAACACCGCCTGCCCAACGGGTAGCTGGCCTCTCCCCTTCTCCTCCTCTCCTTCTCCTCCTATTTCTCCTCCTTCTCCTCCCCCTCCTCCTCATCTCATTCTCTTCCTCCCCTCCTCCTCTCCTCTTCCTCTCTTCTCCTCCTCCTTTCCTCCCTCCTCCTCCCGGATCCTCCTCGTCTGTCTCCGTCATAAGTGACGTCACTCTTAACTCTCGTGAAGTCCTTCGTGACCCTCGTGACGTCACTCGTGATGTGCCACACGCGGTTACAGCGACGGTGACGCCGCTCAAGCCGGAAACGGGCGCCTAGGAGCTGCGGTCTAAAATTGACCACTTTATCATTGCTTGGATTGTTTTTTATTTCCTTCTGATCGCTGTCAATATACCGTTGTTAATAACTGAGTTTCATCTAAATCGAGCGTAACGTCCGGCGTTCCCCATTAAGCTTGCTCGGATCACTACTTTTAGAGCGCAGCTCTTAGGCGCCCGTTTTCAGCTTGAGCGGCGTCGGCGTCACCGTCGGCGTCGGCGTGGCCGTTGGCGTAACCGTAAGGTCATGTAACTCCCAGGTCACGTGACCCTTGTGAGGAGGAGGAGAAAGGAGAGGAGCAGGGAAAATGAGCAGGGGGACGAATCCGAATTTTCATTACTCCAAAAAATGATTTTAAAACACTTATCTCTTGTCCCTCGGCCGGCTTCGCACCCGAGACCTTTCGTTCAGTAGCCCCACGCGGTACCTCTCCGCCAAAATAAATAATTGAAAAACCCTGCAGCAGGTAAATGAAAGGACAAAAAATTACACCATCTTCCCGAGGGAACCATGGGGTGATGCGGAGCATCGTGTTGGTTCCGAGGAAAAAGTCAGTTGCGTGCTGACGTCAAGAGATGGCGCCACCGACTGCCCTAGCGTCACCCCCTACGCGAGCCTTCGTCGCGGCTCGCGGCAGAGAAACTTGGAACGCTCGCCGCTCGCCGTTTATTTTTTTCACACTTGAAGGAGAGGAGACTAGAGGAGGAGAGTTGCGCATGCGCGCGCGGTGTGAGTAGAAGCGAACGCACGCGCAGTGCACGAAGCTGGTAGAGAGAGAGACGGAGAGAGTAACGCGCAGCTGTTGGAGAGAGGGAAGGAGGAGAGTTGCGCGTTTTAGCGTGAGTGCGGACTACAAGGCCGCGGGACATAGACCCGAGCAAGAGATGCTCCGCATCTAAAAGAAACTAAAAGCGGCCAAAGCCCCTTCATGTGTTAAAAGTGGCGCACGGTGCGTCGATGCACAAGGCATGTGCAACGTGCAGACTTTGGAAAGATCACGGCGGCGCAGCGCAGATTCAAGCTTGATCTCAGATGCCATGTTCTTCCCAGAATTGGCGCACGGCACGTGTCTCGAACATTTCCACAACAATCAATGACGCCACTTTTCTCAGGATACGGGGGCTTTAGCAGCTGCTCCTGAACCTGCTGCGCGAGCAGAGGCTCGGCGCCGCCGGTGCCAAGATCCAGCATGAGTGATAGCACAACGACGACGACGACGACGAGACGTAATCAGGCAGTTCTTTTCGCAAAATGGGTGAGTCAGATGAAACAGATGCTGCTAAACGCACTGCCCGAGCAGAGGCTCAGCGCCGCCGGCGCCAAGATCCTGCAGCGCGTGCCGCCGAAGCTGAAGCTAAACGGCGCCGTCGACAAGACCCGGAAGTGCGCGACGCCGAAGCAGAGGCTGATCGCCGCCACCGAGAGCAGCAAGGAGTGAGCGCTGCCGGAGCGGAAGCCAGGAGCCGCTATCGATAGGACCTGGAAGTGCGTGACGCCGAAGCAGAGGCTCATCACCGCCGCCGAGAGCAGCCAGAAGTAAGCGCTGCTGAAGCTGAATCTAAACGCCACCGTCGAGAGGACTCGGAAGTGCACGACGCCGAAGCAGAGGCTCATCGCCACCGCCGAGAGCAGCCAGGAGTAAGCGCTGCTGAAGCTGAATCTAAGTGCCGCCGTCGACAGGACCCTGAAGTGAGCGATGCCGAAGCAGACGGCTTATCGCCACCGCCGAGAGCAGCCAGAAGTTGGCTCTGCTGAAGCGGAAGCCAGGAGCCGCTATAGAGAGGACCCGGAAGTGCGCGACGCCGAAGCAGAGGCTCAACGCCGCCGCCGAGAGCAGCCAGGAGTAAGCGCTGCTGAAGCTGAATCTAAGTGCCGCCGTCGAGAGGACCCGGAAGTGCGCGACGCCGAAGCAGAGGCTCATCGCCGCCGCCGAGAGCAGCCAGGAGTAAGCGCTGCTGAAGCTGAATCTAAGTGCCGCCGTCGAGAGGACCCGGAAGTGCGCGACGCTGAAGAGGAAGCCAGGAGCCGCTATAGAGAGGACCCGGAAGTGCGCGACGCCAAAGCAGAGTCTCATCGCCGCCGCCGAGAGCAGTCAGAAGTAAGCGCTGCTGAAGCTGAATCTAAGTGCCGCCGTCGAGAGGACCCGGAAGTGCGCGACGCCGAAGCAGAGGCTTATCGCCACCGCCGAGAGCAGCCAGAAGTTGGCTCTGCTGAAGCGGAAGCCAGGAGCCGCTATAGAGAGGACCCGGAAGTGCGTGACGCCGAAGCAGAGGCTCATCGCCGCCGCCGAGAGCAGCCAGCAGTAAGCGCTGCTGAAGCTGAATCTAAGTGCCGCCGTCGAGAGGACCCGGAAGTGCGCGACGCTGAAGAGGAAGCCAGGAGCAGCTATAGAGAGGACCCGGAAGTGCGCGACGCCGAAGCAGAGGCTCATCGCCGCCGCCGAGAGCAGTCAGAAGTAAGCGCTGCTGAAGCTGAATCTAAGTGCCGCCGTCGAGAGGACCCGGAAGTGCGCGACGTCGAAGCAGAGGCTCATCACCGCCGCCGAGAGCAGCCAGAAGTAAGCGCTGCTGAAGCTGAATCTAAGCGCCACCGTCGAGAGGACCCGGAAGTGCGCGACGCCGAAGCAGAGGCTCATCGCCGCCGCCGAGAGCAGCCAGAAGTAAGTGCTGCTGAAGCTGAATCTAAGCGCCACCATCGAGAGGATCCGGAAGTGCGCGACGCCGAAGCAGAGGCTCATCACCACCGCCGAGAGCAGCCAGAAGTAAGCGCTGCTGAAGTTGAATCTAAGTACCGCCGTCGAGAGGACCCGAAAGTGCGCGACGCCGAAGCAGAGGCTCATCACCCCCGCCGAGAGCCGCCAGAAGTAAGCGCTGCTGAAGCTGAATCTAAGCGCCAAAGTCGAGAGGACCCGCAAGTGCGCGACGCCGAAGCAGAGGCTCATCACCGCCGCCGAGAGCAGCCAGAAGTAAGCGCTGCTGAAGCTGAATCTAAGCGCCACCGTCGAAAGGACCCGGAAGTCCGCGACACCGAAGCAGAGGCTCATCGCCGCCGCCGAGAGCAGCCAGAAGTAAGTGCGGCTGAAGCTGAATCTAAGCGCCGCCGTCGAGAGGATCCGGAAGTGCGCGACGCCGAAGCAGAGGCTCATCACCGCCGCCGAGAGCAGCCAGAAGTAAGCGCTGCTGAAGCTGAATCTAAGCGCCGCCGTCGAGAGGACCCGGAAGTGCGCGACGCCGAAGAAGAGGCGCATCACCGCCGCGGAGAGCAGCCAGAAGTAAGCTCTGCTGAAGTGGAAGCCAGGAGCACCTATCGAGAGGACCCGGAAGTGCGCGACGCCGAAGCAGAGGCTCATCGCCGCCGCCGATAGCAGCCAGAAGTAAGCGCTGCTGTAGCTGAATTTAAGCGACACCTTCGAGAGGATCCGGAAGTGCGCGACGCCAAAGCAGAGGCTCATCGCCGCTGCCGAGAGCAGCCAGAAGTTAGCTCTGCTGAAGCGGAAGCCAGGAGCCGCTATCGACGGGACCCGGAAGTGCGCGACGCCGAAGCAGAGGCTCATCGCCACCGCTGAGAGCAGCCAGAGGTAAGCGCTGCTGAAGCTGAATCTAAGCGCCGCCGTCGAGAAGACCCGGAACTGTGCGACGCCGAAGCAGAGGCTCATCGCCGCCGCCGAGAGCAGCCAGGAGTGAGCGCCGCCGAAGCGGGAGCCAAGCAAAAGGCAAGTATCGCTAAGCCTGGTGGTGCAACAAAACTTTTCCAACGGCTGTTTAGAGACAATTCGTTTGGGAGCGTATGTTCAGTCTGTGATCGGCTCTGGTTTCAAAACGACGCGAAACCGCTACCATACGGATGTCACGAGACCCTAGGCTTAGAGCAATCATTTCCAAACTTGGACCTAACCCAATTCAAACTGTGCTCGACCTGCATGCAATCAGTGCACAAGGGTCATATTCCTCATCTTTCCTCAAGTAACGGTTATGTATATCCCCCGAAGCCAGCCCACCTCCCACAACTAAACGCGGTGCGTGGGAGACTCATATCTCCATGAATTGCTTTCATGCAACTGCGACGGCTGATGCAAGGTGGAGGTCAACACGGCAATAAGGAACCAGTAGTGAACGTCTGTGGTGATGTGGATGACATGATGACAATATTGCCTCGTGCCATCGAACATGGCCGAGCCCTCAATGTACATTTGAAGCGGCGTATGCTTGGGAGGACGACGTACCTGGCAGGGGCAGTAAGGAAATGTGATCTGCTGCCGTAGCTTAAGCTGCTGTATGATAGCACGCTGTACAGCCATTATAATATAGAGTGTGATTTGGCCCGTTTGGGTGATATCGTAGAAGTGGACGAGCACGACGAGATTGAGTTGCTACCGCAATGCTCAGAACTGAATGATCCGATCCAAGTCGCTACAGCCATGACGCTGGCTTAGCACTAGGGATGTCGCGAACCACCCTAGGTTCGATTTCGAAAGGTTTCGATATTTTCGAAGCGAACGGAGGTTTGCATTCGAAAAATATCGATATTTTCGTACCGACCGAGGTTCGACTTCGAAAAATTCGCAACTTTCGTTCGCAGTAGAGTTTCGAATTCGAAAAGTTCGATGCTTTCACGGTTTCTAAAATTTCGGGTTCGAATATTTCGAATATTATTTTACTTGAGGTTCGATAAATTCGAAGATTTCGAATTTTCCTAACTTAGAAATTCGAGATATTCAAATAATTTGAATTTGTTGGGATCTGAAGTTCGAAAAATCCGAAGATTTCGAAATTCTTTGGATATGAAATTCGAAAAATTCGAACGCTTCGAATTTTTATAGACAAAAAATTCGAACAATTCGAAGATTTCGAATTTCTTTCTACATTAAGTTCGAAAATTTCGAAAGTTTCGATTCTCCTTTAAAACTAATTTTAAAAAAAACTTCGAAGATTTTGAATTTTTTTCAAGTCCAAGTTTTTAACGTTCGAAGTCCGGTTTTAATGTTCCTCCACAGTTTCAGTTTGAAATAACGTTTTCACGACTCACTGGTTTTCACGAAATCAGGTTTAGAAAAGTTAGGGTGTAATATTTAGACTCCGCGAAGTTGGTCAGGCAATTAAATGAGACGACAAGTGTCCCGGATGTGCTGGAATATTTGCCAGTGCAGAGTGGCGTGTGACCATAGATCAGTAATTTAGACCACCAGCCCAGGGGGGCGGGGGGTGTCTTTAAAGTGCATTGCGCAGTAGTGATCACACGAACGCACTTGTTTACGATACTCACCCAGTTCGATACGGCCAGGGGCGGGCAGGAGGTTGAGGGCCTTGAGGCTCAGAAAAACCTTGAAGCGACCTGGCGAACTGCCCCCCCCCCCACCCCTTGCACGCCGGTAGTAATCCGATCGAACGCCACCCGAGTGACGCTGGCATATAGTAATTTAAGTCTGTAATTGACCTGGAGGTTTATTTTCCGGGACGGAGGAAACACCCCGCAAAAAGTATAAGAAGCCGACACAACTGGAGGTCGAGGAGCGTTCTACCATACAAGTGGCGTCGGAAGAGGAAAAACGGGGAGAGGGGGGGGTGCTCTATCCCCCCTTCGCCTCCTTCCAGATATTTCGGACTGTTAAAGAAAACAATACGGGGAAAGAGGGCGTGGTCGAGCTTATTTTAATCTGAAATTATTTATGTGTATGTATAACTACTGTCGCTCTTCACTGCATAAAAGATCGCGTAGACGCCGTAGGTGGTCATTGTCGGAAACTCGTTGTCAGAAGGCACTACTTGTCAAATGCTTAGAGCGCCGAAGTTCAAAGCTATGTATTTTCGACCTCAATACCTGTGCCATTGGTAAAAGAAAGATAAACATAACAATAAATGCGGGGATAAAAAGCTGGAGAAAAAAAAGAAAGAAACTATAAAGATCCCACCGGAAGTGTTGTATTCTTGTGTATTCAGAAATTCGAAACAAGTTTCTCCTACTCAAATGTGTACAGGCTAAAAGAAACACTTCCCAAAAACGTAACCCCCCCCCAACAAAAAAAAAATTAATGACGTGTTGAATTTGATTAATATTAGAAATCTTCCCCCTGACTTAATTTATTCCTCAACATGAAAAAACAATAAATACATTATTTTGTAGTCTGCAGATGGCAATTATATGTACTTCTGTGGTGTTAATTTAAATGCGATACCTCGAGCAACTTAGACAAAAAACAAAATACCAAGTTTAGAGCATAATTGCCTGTAGATAAATGTTTGGACATTTCTTCAAAACTCATCTTGAGTAACAATAATCACATCTTAAGACGACACTTACCTAAGCTATACATAGATCATTCTTAAAAAGTTTAACATCTCAACCGTAAATAGCTTCGGCTTTAGCCCGCTTCAAATATGGCACAAACGACAATCGTCAAAAACCCGTCGTCCTCCGTCGCCCCTTCGGGAATTTATTCCTTTAAAACTGAGCGTGCCAGAACATTGTAATAAACGGCATTGTCTTTCGTAAAAAACGCAGCACCGCATGTAAAAATTCGAGAGAAAAAAATTTACGAATGTACCTCACTACTTGAATTCAAATGAAACCGTCCGCCGGTCTTTCGAGGTTCGACGAACGTCGAACTTTTACCCTAAAAGTTCGAAGTTCGTCGAACTTTTGATTTTTCAGAATTCGATAGGTCGAAACTTTTCGAATTCTCTCGATAAATAAGTTCGAAAGTTCGAAAATTCTCGAATTCCTTGGCGTAGGAAGTTCGAAAGTTCGAAAAGCTTCGAACTTTTTAGTGCAAGAAATTCGAAAGTTCGAAAATCATCGATTTTTTGGTCTAACAAGTTCGAAAGTTCGACAAGCATCGAATTTTGCAGCGTAATAAGTTCGAAAGTTCGAAAGGAATCGAATTGTTTAGCGTAATAGGTTCGACGGTTCGAAAAGCGTCGAACTTCTTAGTTTAACAAGTTCGAAAATTCGACTTCCGTCGAATTTTACGATATAGAAAGTTCGAAAATTCGGAATCTTTCGAACCTTTCGAACCGCGTGATTCGATCATCGAAACTTCGGTTCGAAAAAAGTTCGCGGCATCCCTACTTA
>JAZHYW010029724.1:0-12595 GCA_037355805.1 Ixodes ricinus | reverse complement strand
CTTCAAACAACTGTAAATGAAATCGAAAAAAACCCGAATCATGCGGTACTAAACCAAACAGACATAGTTACTATGCATGGACTCCCTACGAGACCCGAACGCCTCCGGGCATCATAGTGCGCTTCACCCACAAGGGACAGCGTGACCAGTGACTGGAAAGAGGGGGACAGCTCGGGCATGGTCAGGAGGGCATTTACTTCGAAGAAAGTTCGAAAAAAACAGAGCAAGGTACCTGCTCTGGGCAACCAGGAGTGGGCCAAAAGCCATGAATTCGAATACGTGTGGCACCGCTACAGCAAAGTGTTCATCAGACGGAAGAACGGTGGCCGAGCATTCACTATCTCTGACTCAGCGGACTTGGACAAAATCAAGTAACCAGATAAAGCCATGACCATATTTCCTTCAAACCCGATTGTGAAAGAGTTGCAAGACTTTCTTCCCGCTAAGCTAATATGCTATCTCGAATGCAGACGCGAAAAATTCCTTGACATGCTGCCATTTAAATCTTTTTTTCTTTTTTGACCAATTGAATTTCAGTGTCGATGTGATAATGCTTACTTAGACTTGGTACACTGATGCCATAGGCGTTACAAGGCTACACAATTCTAACAGCTCACTTCTGCTCCGCACTGGGCGTTGAGAAGCGGAGGGAGGGGGGGCGGATGTCTCCTTACAAAAGATAATCTTGAAGTCGGACTTATCTCAAGCTTCAGCTGCTTAACCCATGAGGCAATGAGACTACGCGCTAATAATGCAATCTTTAGCGTTATATATAATCCACCCAGTGGTAGCTCTGCACTATACCTAGACTACCTGGATATGTTCTTTTTTGTTAACGATATCAACTATGACCTAGTATGCCGAGTAGACTTTAATATTGACATGTTGAGCGACGCTTACTTGGAAAGAGAGATGAACATTCTTATTGACACACATGGCTGTTTAAATGCAATATCAAAGCCTACGTGAATTCCTTCAACGATAAAAACTACTATTGATTTGTTCATTACAAATTTCGAGCGTTAAAATTTAAGTGCTGTAGTCATAAGTTTCAAAATACGCGACCACCATCCTCTATTCTTTTTAGAGCGCAGCTCTTAGGCGCCCGTTTCCAGCTTGAGTGGCGTCGCCTTCGGCGTCACCGTCGGCCTAACCGTAAGGTCACGTGACCCCCAGGTCCCGTGATTCCCAGGTCATGTGACCCCCCAGGTCACGTGATTCCCAGGTCACGCGACCCCCAGGTCACGTGACCCCAGGCCAAGTGACTCCCCAGGTCACGTGACCCCCAAGGTCACGTGACTCCCCCGATCACGTGACCCCTCCCGAGGTCACGTGACCACCCGTCACGTGACCCCCCCCGCGAGGTCACGTGACCCTCTTCCTTAAAAGCTGCGCTCTAATTCGGCGTTACAGGGAGTTGTAAACGGCTTCCATTTTTTTATAACCGGAAAACAACAGAGTGAAAAAAGACAGGCCAGAAACACAATGCTGTGCTAAGATATTTATGTGCAACGTTTACATAGATTTAGACAAGAACTGTCTTCTATAAATTGGGATTTGTTGTTTCATTTAATAGATGCCGACATGGCATGCAACGTGTTCATAGAAAATTACCAACGTGTATATAATTCTCACTTTCCATACAAAACATTTAAGCGCTCAAGAATAAAGCGCAAAATACGGTTTACCGCAGAATTACTGTAACAAATTCATATAAAAATGTATTATATCAGAAGTTTATAAAAAGCAGAGACCCAAGTGAACTTATACGTTCAAGTCTTTTTGTAATAAGGTTACGAAGAAAGTGCGCTCTGTCAGAGCATAATACATAGTTAAGTCACTTAGCTAGACTACTGATAAAACGGATATCACTTGGAAGAAAATCAATTCTTTACTAAATCGTAACTTTTCGAAAGACACTGTTAATACACTTCATGTAGGGGGCCAACAGCTGTGCGGGATTTGTTTGCCCAAATTCTTTAATGATTTCTTCGTGGGTATTATCCGGCAAACAACAACTTCTGGTACAGGAGTTGTACCAGAAGTGCGTAAACCAGGTAAATTCTTTCTTTTTTTATATCCAGTGGATGACGCTGAGGTAATTTCCGTGTACTCACAACTTAAAAACAGCAGTACATGCAATTGTGATGATGTTCAAACTCGACCTGTAAAATAGGTTATGGGTATGATAACCCCGTGCTTATCTCATGTTTTCAACCTATGTTTAGAGACCAGTGCATTCTCTAAGCGTAGGCCAACGGCAAAGGTATATGTGATACATAAAAAGGTGACAAGAATTATTTGAATATTTATAAGCCAATATATATTCTGCCCATATCTTCAAAAGGGACAGAAAAGCTCCTTCATAAACACCTAACCATCTTTTGTTTATAAACACGATGTATTAACTACTTGCCAATATGGTATTCGTAAAAACTCCTCGTTGCACAAAAATAATTGATTTTATTTATTTATTCACTTTCCCACAGCGCCAGGGCGGCATTACAGTGGGGGGAGGGATGTACATCAATGTGATACGTTTAAGCAATACAATGGAGCATAACAGAACGCACACATGCATACCCAGTACACGGGAAACAAAAAAGAAAACACTTCTCACAATGCAGCAAAGAAAGCGTCATTGTCCAAAATGTCAACAACCTCCAAAGGCAATTGATTCCGTTCGCTAATAGATTTGGGGAAAAAAGATTTAAACTGGTTCGTATTACATTTATATTCATGTACCTTTTGTTCGTGATCGACACGATGAGAGATATAATGCGTGGGAAAAATGCAGTTTTCGCTGTATACCAGTTCTGCGGTGGTAAATGTTATGAAATAATTTTAGCCGTAGTTTTTTTCTTCTTTTTTGAAGAGATTCCCAGCCTAAGAATTCCTTCAGTCTTGTCATGCTGAGTCGCCTGTTATAATTCTCGGAAACATATCTAGCCGCTAAGTTTTGAACTCTTTCAAGTTTATTTCTATCAACAGCAGTTGGTGGGTCGCAGACTGTACACGCGTACTCGAGAACAGACCTGATATAAGCTTTGTAAAACAAATCTTGCGCACTTTGCGGAAATTGTCGGGTATTGCGTCGTAAAAATCCCAATACTTTACTAGCTTTCCCTGTTACGAAATCAACATGCCTGTGCCAACACAAAGATGGTGTTAGGTATATTCCTAAGTATTTAAATTCAAACACAGTTTGTAGTGGGGTACTGTCAATCATGTATACATTTTAGGTCCATCTTTTTTCTTGAAAAACACATATGTATGGTTTTTTCTAGGTTTAGCTTCATATTCCATTCTTGGCACCACCTGTGTATTCTGAATAGGTCGCGTTGCAATGTATAGTTGTCTTTCTCGCTTCTAATTGCACGTTACACGACGCAGTCGTCTGCAAACAGTCTCATATGCGAAGTGATATTTTCTGCGACGTCATTCATATAAACCAAGAACAACAACGGGCCCAGCACCGACCCCTGTGGGACGCCTGACGTCACGTCAATAGTTTCAGATGCAGCACCATTTACTACCACATATTGGGATCTTAAATTTAGATATTCCTGAATCCACTCAACTATGCGGGGGTTAATATTAAAACTATGTAACTTACGAACGAGTAAGTTGTGGTCTACGACATCAAACGCCTTTTTGAAATCTATAAATACACAGTCTATGCATCTTCGCTGATCCAACTTTTCACTTATTTGGTGAACAAACTCTGTTAGTTGAGTAACACATGAGACTCCCTGCCGAAAACCATGTTGGTTTGGATTAAACAAAGCATGCGCGTCGATGTGTTTTGTAATGCTAGTATATAAAATATGTTCTAACGTTTTACAAACAATACTTGTTAGAGAGATGGGTCGGTAATTCGAGAAGAGCTCCCTAGGTCCAGATTTATGCACAGGCACAACACAAGCTGTCTTCCAATCGCTGGGAAGGACACATGTGTTAAGGGACTTAGTAAACAACACTTTCAGAAACGGTGAAACGGACCGCGCACACAACTTTAAGATACTACTTGGCAAGCCGTCTGGTCCTCCCGCTTTGGATGGATCCAAACGCTGTAGCAGCAGTGTAATTCCATGCTCGTCGATTAATAACTCCCCCATGGTTTCATTATTCGTTCTAGCTAGACTTGAATGATTAGAATTTAACGTTTTAGGTAAAAAGACTGAGCCAAAAAAGTCGTTTAGGCAGTTTGCTTGCCCAAGGCTACTTTCTATTAAATCGCCGTTATGCGCGAGTGGTGGGATGCATACTTTATCTTTTCTGTTACTTTTAACGTACCTCCATAACTCCTTCGGGTTCTTTCTAATTCGCGATGGAAATTACTCAAGAAAGTTAGTTTTTGCTTCACTCGTTGCAGTTTTAAATTCCTTGTCGATAGCCTTTAATTTCGCTCTACCTTCTGAGGAGGATTTTTTTAAAGATTATTAAATACTCTCTGTCTCCTATTTCTAAGAGCCCGTAACTCCTTGTTAAGCCAAGGTTTACTTTTTGCACGTCTTGCTGTTAATAACCATGATGGCACAAATCGGTCTCGTAGCTCAAAAACTTTTGCCTTAAAAAGTAACCAGAGATCGTTAACACTAAGAGAACCTGATAAAAATTCAAATTCCTGGAAGTATTCATCTAAAGAAGAACATATCTCAGCAGTATTTCCACTTGCATAATTGTACATTCTCCGGGCAGTGTTTGGCTGTGTTTTTTCATACGATACGTGCATATCACAAAGTACCACATGGTGGTCGCTTATTCCAGGTAGGATCAAACTAGACTTTACCCAAGCGGGTTGATCTGTTAGGACCAAGTCTAGAATGTTGTTTCCTCTTGTCGGTTCTTCTACAATTTGGGTGAGCGCAAATGTACGCACCATGTTTATCATTTCCCTTCCCACTCCAGATACCACTCCAGTCTGCAACATATACCGATTCCAAGATACTTCAGGTACATTAAAATCACCACCTATAATAAGACAGTCCGTCTGAATTGTTTCTACCATTTCGGAAAGTTCAACGATGACATTAGCCGAGCTTCCAGGCGGTCTATAAAAAGAACATAGAGTTAGTGATTTGCCATTTGATAACCGAACCCGGCACCACACAGCCTCGCACGACCCAACTGGAATGTCAAGCCGAGAAGAAGAAACAGTATTATCTACCAATATAAAAACTCCCCCACCATGATAGTTTCTGTCCTTTCTGTAAGATATGTAGTTGTCTGGAAATACCTCGTCATCACTGATACTGCTATCTAGCCATGATTCAGTACCAAGAACCACGGTAGGTTTTGTCATACACAACAAATTGTTGAAATCATCTACTTTATTTTTTACGCTTCGGCAGTTCACAATCAGAAATGATATGTTTGAAGTCGAGCAGCTCTTTTTTGTCAGGTACTCTGAACAGCTTGTCCAAGTGCTTCGTCATAGATATATCTTGTATCATTTAAGTACAGTGCATCATATCGAAGGTTTACACGAGTACTATCATTACGGTGATCTTTGGCGAAGTCCCAGAGCTGTTTTCTTTTTCTGCGTACCGCCTCTGAAAAATCTTCCGAGATGCTAATGGTAGTACCTTTTAGTTTCTTTGCGTTTGACAAGATTGTCTGTTTTTCTTTGAACAACGCGAAATTTGCGATAAGTGGTCGAGCTTTGCCAATACAGTATTTACCAAGCCTGTGCGCTCTGTCAATTTGAACGGGCTGTAGTCCGAGTCTAGTTACAATTTCCTGAACTCGTTTCTCAGACGCCGCAGGTAGCTCTCGGGTGTCTGTGTCAGGTACTTCGTAAAAAATTAAATTACAACGCCGGCTTCGATTTTCCACAAGTTTACAATAACTTCGAAGCAAAAAGGGTGGTTCTTGGAATTTTTCTTTAAATGACAAAAAGCTTTTGATTTTTTAAATCCAAGAGATCATATTAAAAAGGCTCGACCTGTACGGTATTTGAGGACAAGCTCTGTCATTATTTCGGTCATACCCACAGTTTTGACGTCAATAAGTTTATAAAAATGGATGCTTCTCTCATGATTGTACTTCACAGCGCATAGGCGTTACTCACACAAGCAATCACTCACACAAGCACAGACAGAAAAACATACACACAGCAGCTTACTTCCCGCTCTTTGTATTATGTCTTCGTTTTTCGTCTACTTCGTAATAAACAGAATCTGGAAATTGTTTTGTCATTTTTTTCTTCTTCTGTTAAAGCGACTTTGTAAAATAGTCCGACAGCTATCATCTTGAGGTTAGATAAGCCAATTCTTTGGCTGATAATGAGAGAAGGCCTGCTCACACATCCATCGTCAAGCCTGGCAATATGCTTCGCCTCAATAATCTCTCTTGTTAGCATGGTTTTGTTGTTTCGTTCAAGCACAGTACAGCTACATAGTTCTGCCGCACGTCCCGCAATCCCGGCAAATGCAGACATAAATGTCCTGAATTGGCTCCTAGTGATGTTATTCTGGAGTCTCGCGAAGTCGATCATTTGAGGCACCGTCCCAGTCTGGCCATTGTAGCTTTTCCGACAGGAGAGGAATGGAGTACACGACCTTTTCGGTGCACTGGACAAAGCTTCCCTAGCGGAAACTAAGACGTTTGAAATATACCACATTCTAATTTGAGTGTATTTGAAGTACAGCTCATAATTGTAAGTACACAAAAAATAGACCGAAAATACACACTTCTTTTTTTTTTACTTAGTTCTAAAATATATTTCTGAAAATAGTTTTAAAATGCCTTTATTTAAACTACATTTGAAGTTCTCTTCATGCGTTCTGAAATATGTAAATACTAAATTAGTAGGCACAAAATACCTTTCAATTAGATTTCTTAAAATATTAGTTTATTTCATGCAAAATATACTCCAACCCTAAAAAAAAGGCAGCGATCAAAAATATGTGCAGAATGCTCTTAAAATACCTGGAAATCGTAAATACTGTTGTGTTATACCCTAAGTACCTTTTGACTGCAATAATTTGGTAGTTTGACTTAAACTACCAAAGTATTGAAAAGCTCGCCTATCAGAAATTCACTTCAAGCAGATGTGGAGTACATTGAACTGCCTAAATACAACATTTGATTAGTTTGTCAATTGAGTTGTGCAGCATCGCACTGATGAATCAGAGAAGTTTATGTTATTGTTTCCTTTTTTCTATCAAGAACACACCTGATGAGTTTCTTGCACACCAATCACAAACGGGGTTCGGGAACTACAACCACAACACTTGCTGATGCTGGAAAGCTTCAGCAAGAGCTGTGAGCAGATATGTTTGGCGTGGAATTGTGTTAGCGCAATGTTAGTTCACTGAATGTGTATACTCGCCATTGTATGTGATGTGAGTAGTGACTTTAATATAGTGACGTTAATGACCATATTAAATAGTCAACTAGTAAAGAAAAGCAAAATTACTATTTTAAAGTGAAGAAACTAGCTTGACTCGCTTCATCCTGAGTGGTGCTATGCAGAGAAGCAATAACATTTCTTCTAGAAGCCGTTTTTGTGGATATTGTTTTAGCGACTGCGCCAAATTATTATTAGTTGTACCAATGCTTTTTAGTAAGAGATATCGTCCACGAACTTCAAAACACTGTTTCCCATTTGACAGACTCCCTAGGAGAAGATAGAATACTTAGAACCTTAATAAGTGCAGAGCTGGTCACCGGCCAAATGATTACCTTGAATATGTAGGCTATATAAGGCTCTAGAGCAGTCAACGGGACTGTGATTCAGGTGTTCAGTGCGTCATGGTGTTTGTGTTTGTGTTCGTTTCTGATGTGTAGTTGTGGGATGTATTTAGTAGAGCCTTCAAATACCACAGAAATACATTTACTAACAAAATCCAAAAATAAAAAATTGCGTAGCCGCTTTTTAGGACACAAATGACATCTTGAGGGGGAAGGAATTATATTTTTGGTATATCTAAAATCTTTTCTGATTAATATTTATGATATATTTTGAATACATTACGTGCGTATTTCGAATGCGGACAAAATAATACAGAATGAATACAAAATGAATATTCATATTCAATATATTTCAAATTCGTTTCAAGTACGGCCTCTTTTTGCTAAGGGTTGTCTTGTGCTTCTTGGGGCAGCTCTCTGATTGGCTCGAAGAAGCGTTCACTTTCTTGCTACAAGCTGGAGAGCTTGTTCGGAGCCAAGAAAATACCACCTCAATATTGACTTTTCTTGCCACTTTTTTGAGTTCATGGGGGAAGTTGGGAATATAAGGCACAAGAATGGGCCTCGTTGTCCTGTCTCTTAGTGGAGGCTGAGTGACGTCCCGTCCTTTTATATGCTTTAGGAGGTTTTCCGGAATTGACGCTAATAAGACACTGGGGTATCCTGCTGCTGTTAACCGAGAGATTGCGCATCGAAGCTTGTTTTGATCAAATGTTCGCATGATTTGTTAAGAGAGTTTTTGAGACATAGATTCACGTATGCCTCTTTTGACCAGTTTTGAGTGAGCGTGAGTTGAAGTGAAGTAGTGGCTTTTTTCCCCGCGGCTCGGACCGGCCAGCATACGTGATCACTCAATAAAAATAGTCTTAAATCCCAGGAATCTGATTGGATTTCAAGTTCTGGAAAGCTCGTGGGTAAGCTCCAACAGATTCATGCAGCCTTTGAAAATGGATTTTTTTAAATTTTCAATTTTTCAGTGCAAAATCACATAAAAACCCACTCAGAGTAATTGTTTCGGAAAAAGGAACCTGGCAGAAGTCGGTCGCATTATTCCTCCAAGAAAGGCTAAACCTTTCTCACGATTGACGGATCCTTATCCCGGTGAGAAGCTCAAAACGAAGTAATTAGGTTCTTAATAGAGAATGTTGACAACAACCTGAACGCGTTTTCAGTCGACATCAAAGACCTCTACTACTCGCTGACACAAGACCGTCTTTTACCAGTGCATTAGCAGAGAGAGCATAGACTCCTTTGGTGCCATCGCCTTCCAGGACGCATGCAGGTATCGCCCCAGACGAGTTCATCGACTTAATTTCCCTGTATCTGCAATCCACTTTTGCCACGTGGGAAGGAGAAACATACCTGCAAAAAAAGGGCGTATGCATAGGGTCGTGTATCGCCCCGATACCCAGCGACCTTTATCTTGCTTACCACGATAGATTATTGTGCAAAGAAGCTTAGACACCTCAAACATAGTGAAAATATTTGAATACGTGGATGATTATTTGATCTTACTAGCAGTGGAGGCTTGCAAGTTCCCAACGACGTTGGGCAACGTTCTATCCATTTTCAAAGGCTGCATGAATTCGTTGGACCTTACCCACGAGCTTCCAGACTTGAAATCCATCAGATTCTTGGATTTAAGACTATTTTAGAGCGCAGCTCTTAGGCGCCCGTTCCCGGCTTGAAGGCGTCGCCGTCGGCGTCGCCGTTGGCGTCGGCGTCGCCGCCGGCGTCGGCGTAACCTCAAGGTCACCCCAAGGTCACGTGACCCCCAAGGTCACGTGACCCCAGGGTCACGTGACCTGAGGTCACGTGACCCCCAGGTCACGTGACCCCCAGGTCACGTGACCCCCTGGGCCACGTGGCCCCCGAGGTCACGTGACCCCCAGGTCACGTGACCCCGAGGCCACGTGGCCCCCGAGGTCACGTGGCCCCCGAGGTCACGTGACCCCCCAGGTCACGTGGCCCCCGAGGTCACGTGACCCCCCAAGGTCACGTGACCCCCCGAGGTCACGTGAACCCCCCTCCCTCCGCACCTTCCCCCCTCCTCAAGAGCTGCGCTCCAATTCGGCCTTACAGGGAGTTGTAAGCGGCTTTCATTTTTTATTGAGTGATCACGTAGGCTGGTCATATGAGCCGCGGGAAAAAAGCGCTACTTCACTTCAACTCCGCTCATCAAAACTGGTCAAAAGAGGCATAGTAAATCTATGTCTCAAAAACTCTCTTAACAAATCATGCGAACATTTGATCAAAACAAGCTTCGATGCGCAAATCTCTCGGTTAACGAGCAGCAGGATACCCCAGTGTCTTATTAGCGTCAATTGCAGAAAACCTCCTAAAGCTTATAAAAGGACGGGACGTCACTCAACCTCCACGCAAGAGACAGGACAACGAGGCCCATCGTTGTGCCTTATATTCACAACTTCTCCTATGGACTCAAAAAAGTAGCGAGAAGAGTCAATGTTGAGATGGTATTTTCAGCTCCGAACAAGCTCTCCAGCTTGTGCAAAAAGTGAACGCTTCTTCGAGCCAATCAGAGAGCTGCCCTAAGAAGCACAAGACAAGCTTTGTCCAGTGCACCGAAAAGGTCGTGTACTCCATTCCTCTCCTGTCGGAAAAGCTACAATGGCCAGACTGGACGGTGCCTCCAATGATCGACTTCGCGAACACCAGAATAACATCACTAGGGCCAATTCAGGACATTTATGTCTGCATTGCCGGGATTGCGGATGTGCGGCAGAACTAGGTAGCTGTACTGTGCTTGAACGAAACAACCAGCTAACCAGAGGAGATTATTGAGGCGAAGCATATTGCCAGGCTTGACGATGGATGTGTGAGCAGGCCTTCTCTAACCGTATCAGCAAAAAGAATTGGCTTATCTATCCTTAAGATGATAGCTGTGGACTATTTTACAAAGTCGCTTTAACAGAAGAAGAAAAATGACAAAACAATTTCCAGATTCTGTTTAATACGAAGTAGACGAAAACGAAGACATAATACCAAGAGTTGTGAGTAAGCGCTGTGTGTTTGTTCTTCTGTCTGTGCTTGTGTGAGTGATTGCTTGTGTGAGACGTTTATGCGCTGTGAAGTACAATCATGAAAAGCCAACTAGCCCAAGCTGCGGTGTTAACAAGCTTCTCTCATCTCAAGGCTATCCTCTCGGAAGTCGTACAGGGCAGTATGCTTGGTGTTTTATTTTTAATATATACATTAATGACATTGTTCAAATCGATCAAAACACCAAATTCTCAATTTACGCAGACGATACAAGTTTATTTTTTTTTACGGAAGAGACTTCTGGCGATATTATAATGGTGGCAAACGATACCTTAATGAGACTAGAATATTGAGTGAATAAAAATGTCTTGCAAATTAATATTGTAAATACAAAGGCGGTACTTTTCCGCCCAAAAATAAAAAAGTGTGTTTTGCAAGATCATTATTATACGGCTCCAGCGCTATTAAAAGTGTTAGTTCATTTAAAACACTTAGAATAACTTTCTCTGAGCATATGACGTGGAGACACCAAATAGATTTAGGTAGTGAAAAGTTAGCACGGCCCATCGGAATTATTCGTCATCATGTATTCGTACGTACTACCCACTAACGTCAAACTACTGCTCTACAACTCTTTATTTTACTCGCATATATGCTATGGCCATCTTGTGTGAGGGACGACCGGTTTTACGTACCTTAATATATATATATATATATATATATATATATATATATATATATATATATATATATTGCAAAAAGAAACTTGTGCATAATATTGGTAACACTACTGATAATAATAATGTTAATAACATCTTTATTTCCCATTTACAATGGTGGAGGCCGAGAAAAAGCCGCACGAAACGGCTTAATGAGCTCTCGGCCCCCGAATTGCATTCTACAGCAGTGACAAGGCGAGAGAGAACTAAATAAGCACACACGCACACCAAAAGCATTCGTCGGCTATAACAAAATTGCACTTCAACACACGCAACTCTTTTATGTTGATGGTATCTAAAAGAACATCACGGAGAATTAAAAAAAAAATTAAGCGCTTTAGGTAATCTGTAGGATAACATTTATTTTCCTAGTTTTAATCGGGAAGTAGGTATATTCCAGTATTCGGGGTTGCGAAATTGATAATGGGGAAGGCGTTGGTTTAAACCATACAGTTCAATTATGTAAGAATGATTACTGAGCAATTCATGTTTATACTTTGTAAAAAGCCTATAATTAAACATGATATAGGTACGTAATATGTTATAGATATTACGTAATATGTTAGGTTCGTAATATGTTATACAATACATTGTTGCCGTGATAGTACCCCAAACCAGGTGGCAGTAATTTAAATAAGCAAAAAAAATGAAAACCGTTTACAACTCCCTGTAACGCCGAATCGGAGCGCAGCTCTTGAGGAGGAGGAGGGAAGGGTACTGAGGGAGGGTATACCCCTCCTTTCTCCTCCTCCCCTCACGGGGGTCACGTGACCCCGAGGGGGTGTCAAGTGACCTGGGTGGTCACGTGATCTCGGGGGGGGGTCACGTGACCTGGGGGGTCACGTGACCTGGGGGGTCACGTGACCTGGGGGGTCACGTGACCTGTGGGGGTCACGTGACCTGGGGGGTCACGTGACCTGTAGGGGTAACTTGACCTGTGGGGGACGTGACCTGGGGGTCACGTGATCTGTGGGGGTCACGTGACCTGGGGGTCACGTGATCTGGGGGTCACGTGACCTGGGGTCACGTGACCTGGGGTCACGTGACCTTACGGTTACGTCGACGGCGATGGCGACGCCGACGCCGCTCAAGCCGAAAACGGGCGCCTAAGAGCTGCGCTCTAAAATAGAGATTTACATAGCGATGCTTTAACTCACCTCAGAAATATATATCGATTC
>JAZHYW010029722.1:0-72305 GCA_037355805.1 Ixodes ricinus | reverse complement strand
GCGACATCACGTGAGCGCCCTCTGTCGGACGCAGCTCGAACCCCATGTGACGTCACATGGTTGTTATCATGAATTGGTCAATCGACCTGTGGGCGGGGCCATCGATGCCCACGGCATGTGAAAGGGCCGCGCCCTACTGCGCTGTGATTGGTCGGATCGGGTTAGGCTCCGCCCTCTTGCGCTGTGATTGGTCGGATCGGGTTAGGCCCGATCCGATCCGATTCTGGGCGTTAATTTACAAGTTTGCAAACTGGTACATGTTTCCTACCACTGCATCACCTTGAACAGTCCATCCGGCGTGACGAAAGCCGTCCTCTCTCGGTCCCGTTCGTCGACTTCGATCTGCCAGTAACCGCTCCTCAGATCCATCGATGAAAAGTAGCGGGAGTGGCGCAGCCGGTCTAGTGTGTCATCGATGCGGGGGAGTGGATAGACGTCTTTCTTGGTTACCGCGTTCAACTTTCGGTAGTCCACGCAGAGCCTAAGCGTTCCGTCCTTCTTCGTCACAAGCACGACTGGAGAGGCCCACGGACTGCTTGAAGGCTGGATGATGTCTTTCAGCATTTCTTCTACGGAGTATGGCGATCGGTGCACAGGGAGCGCGTCGTCGTCGGTATTGATGCGATGCTTCAGCGATCACGGCGATTGCGGCGCAGTTTCGAAGTTCCTCGACGTGGCCCACAGCGGAACCTTTCGTGAGGTGTTGCGTTTCTTGTCGGAAGTTCGTCACGGTGCGCCCATCCTGAAGTTCAGCAGCGAGCGGAGGTGCAACGCCGATTCCTCTTCCTAGAAGCAACTGGAGGCTTCCTCGAGCAGAACTTCGCCGCAGAAAGCTTCAGTGACCCCGACGGGCACGAAGACACTCGACCGCGGCGGTAAGTTCACGTGGCTTGTGAGGATTCAGACAGCGGGCGAAGTAGCTTGGGGTTCCTATTGTGGTGAAACAGGTTTTCGTAGCGTCAACCGGTTTGCTCTGAGGTGGATGACGGCGCCATACTCGCAGAGAAAGTCCATTCCGAGGATAAGGTCCCTCGCACAGTCTTGCAGAACGACGAACTTCAGAGGGCAGGTCTCACCGTGGATCTCGACGCGGGCAGTGCTCTCCCGACTGGTGTGATGAGGTGCCCACCGGCGGTTCGTATCTGGGGGCCTTCCCACGGCGTTGTCACTTTTCGGAGGCGGCGAGAGAGCCTCCCACTCAAGACTGAGTAGTCTGCTCCGGTGTCCACGAGTGCTGGTGCGTCGTGGCCGTCGATGACGACGTTTAGGTTGTTGGACACCGTTGCAGGGGCGTCATTGCGATGCGTAGCGCCGCCAGAGTGGGAGCGCTCCGTCGTTCTTGGAGGCTCTTTGCTTCGGTTGTCTTCGGCAACGCCACCTCCAGGCATTGCCGCACTTAGTTTTCCCGGGGACGCAGGGGAGACAGGCTCTCTCGGCGGGTTCGTGGCGCTGGAGACGCGGAACGTCGTGGCGATGGGGAGCGGGCTTCACGGCGGAGAGACGGCACTGGTGAGGGCGAGCGTCGGAGGTACTCCTCGATATCGCGAGGGCGTTCGCCGTACCTCGGGCGTGGGTCGTTCGGGTGGAAAGCACGCAGCCCAAGACGACGGTAGGGGCTGCCGCAGTAGACGTGGTCGGCTTCCCCGCAGTGGTAGCAGAGTAGGCGTCGGTCGGCCGTTCGCCACACGTCGGTCTTCCTCGGCAAGGGTCCCTCCTGGCGTCGAGGATCCTGCGGCATCGGAGGGTCTCGTCGTTGTGGGCGCCGTGGCCTGGTTGTTAGCTTGCGGCGGTCGTCGGGCCATGGCGGCGTAGCTCAAAGTCGGTTCCTTTGGGGTCGTCGTGTTGGTCGGAGCCTCAGGTCGGAAGGCCCGGTGAACTTCCTCTCGGACGACCTCAGCGAGCGACAATAAGGTTGGTCGATCCACACTGGGGAGTATCTTGCGGAGTTCTTCCCGGAGGACTTCACGGACGATCTCCCGAAAGCTGTCGACACCGCTGGTGTTCACGTCCAGAAGGGAAGCAGCGACAGATGGAGCAGCATGCGCGCCGGCCATTCGGTGGTTGTGGCTTTCTCGGGCTGTCAGGGCGCGCTAGATATTGGTGGCTTCGGTAACAAAATCATTGACAGCCGTTGGGGGATTGCGTACCAGTCCTCCAAAATTTCACCCTTCACGCCACGCATGAGAGCGCGAAGTTTCATCTCCTCGGTGGCTTCCGGATTGGCCCGGGCACTTAGACGCAGGACATCTTCGACAAAGCTTGTAACGCTTTCGGTGGGGCCCTGCACCCTTGTTCGAAAAGTTCCTCCGCTCACTGCCGACAGTGGTAGTTGATAAACGTCCACTTCAGTTCGGCGGCGCATGGCTCCCACGAAGTAAAGGAGGCTTCGTGGTTCTCGAACCAGTGCCTCGCGGTGCCTTCCAGCGTGAAGTAGAGGAGAGGTTGAGGAGGCGGTGCTCATCCGTCCATCCGTTGTGGCGGGCTCCACGTTCATAATGATGCAGCCAGTCCTCTACGTCTTCGTGAGCTTCACCGTGGAAGGGCGTCGGAGTGCGGGGAGTGACGGGCAGGATGACGACGAATGGAGTAGTCATCATCGTGGTCCGCTTCTTTGGCAGGGGTCCAAATTGCGGGAGCTGGCCTCCGGTATGGTGGCTTGCTCGGGCGTTGCATTCTTCTGCGAAGGTAAGCCTCCCGGGGCTGAGCACGTCACTTGGTCGGCGTGTCTTCGTAGGGGTACGTTTTATGGGCATAGATTGCAATACTCCGCACCTCCACCGAAATGTCACGAATCACAAGTGATGAGGCGATAATAACTAAAGAAACTAAACGTTTAATGGGGCGAACTTGTGCCCAAAAAATGAAAATGAAACAGAAGAGAAGAGAGCGTCGCGGGCGTCGAGGTCGGCGTGACAGCACAGTCAAACGCTGGGGCGAAACTGACTTTGGCTCGCCACGCGAAGCGCCTTATGTACAGTCGGGAGCAAAAGTTTACGGGGCACGGGAGCGCGTGCCGAAATGCATCGCCGCGCCGTCCGACGGCGCGCCGCCGCGATTAAAGGGGTACTCCGGCGATTTCTTCATGGTCCCCGATTTGCTTGAAATTTCGCTAAACTCGCAAAACAACATCGCCAAAATAGTATCCCAAATATTAGGTCAAAATAATTTTTTTCACGAAGTTATTGAATTTACAATTTTGGTCCTCACCGTGTTTTTCAAACTGAAAGTCTCTACTGGCAACAACGAAAAAGTGACGTCAGTGGAAGTGCAGGGGATCACTCTTTGGACTGTAGAATTTGTTCCCAACTGATTCGAAGCAGTTTCATGGTGTCAAATGAATGCTTTCGAAGCTCGCTCCAGTCCCCGCGCTCCAGCACGGAACAAATGATTGGCATATTCTATTTTTTAGACTGCTCGCTCGACTGGCAAGCCTGCCCTTCCACTGACGTCACGGCACTGAAAAGTGCGGGTATATTTGAATGTTGGTTTTTGCATCATTTTCATTTGCCGATTTCGCAGTAACTATTATGAATTTCGCGATACTAAATAGCATACCGGAAAGGGTAAAGGCCGGGGAGTCAGAAAATATAGTTAGCTGAGGTAGCTCAAAATCGGCGGAGTACCCCTTTGAGAGCTCGCGCTTTGCGCATGCGCGCCTTTCGTGCTCGCTATCAGGTCTCTTTCGCTCGTTTCTTTCCGACGTACTCCTGATAGCAGGAGTCGGCGCCAGGGGCGCTAGTTAGCGCTTCGCTGGCTGTCATGCTGCGCGTCTGCTTCAGCCGTCTCAGTCGCCGCGCTTTGTGACGGAGCTGGGGGGGGGTAACTATCACCCGGCGCGGCTGCTGAAGCAGGTGAAGAGGACGCGAGGCATGACAGCCAGCGAAACGGCAACTTGCGCCCCAGGAGCCGACTCCGGTTATCAGGAGTGAGTCGAACAGAGACGAGCGAAAGAGACATGGCTGCCAGCACGAAGGGCGCGCATGCGCAAAGCGCGGCGTCCTTTGCAGCGGTGCGCCGTTGTACGGCGCGGCGATGCATTTTGGCATGCGCTCCAGTGCCCCGCAAACTTTGCTCCCGACTGTACACTCGTAGGCTTCTGGAATATTCGGCGTGGAAGGTTCGACGCGGAGAACATTCGGGCCTAGAATAAACAACAATGTTCTCGAAATCAGCAGAACAATAAACTGAAAGTATAAATAAAATTCGCGGAGCTCCCAGGAATTGAACCCTGGGCCTCCGCACGAAAGTCAAATGCGGTAACCACTCGGCCACGCACGCGCTTGCACGCCGACGCGCGTGGCAATATACAAGCACCATAAACAAAGAGACATAGATATTGAAATGCACTCACTTGCATAAAATGTTATTAAAATTATAAGAAAGGAGCAAAGCATCTTAACATTTACATTCAAACCCGTTTATAACGAACAGCAGGAAACGCTACGATCAGTTCGATATAGCAAGTAGTTCGATATAGCGAAAACCGTTAACAACAATCTCCCACGATGTGTTCGTTGTAAGACTGAGAGCTTGTCTTTCTTTCTCATCACTTCGCTTCTGCCTTGTAACAACGTGCTAAATTGTATGAAACTTTTCACGCTTTGCTGGTACCATCCGTGCAGGGATGCAATAAAGCTCCTCTGCAGTGCTATTATCTTGCATCATTATGACCACTAATATTGGCCAGACTCTTTTGTTCTTTATATCCAGAGCGCACCAAACAGACTTTTAGTTTATCATTTCAGTTATACAGCTTAGTTCGGCTTAAAAAATTGGGCTTATCCTATTTGAGTTGCTAAATGCTGGGCTTACTTCTACAAAAACAAAACTACAATAGCAAATTGTTGTGTATATGTTTATATAGCCAGAAGTTAGTCTACCTCAGTGGGTATCTGGGTTCTCTGCTGTAGATGAGCAAATTAGCCATTGAGGTACAACCGCTAACATTGGGTCTTTAACGTGCACCACGCAGTAGTGATAGATGACCGCAGGCCGGTACAGATCAAAACGAGCAGAAGAGGGTACTGCACCCAGGATCTTGGGTTCCGCAGCGCGAGCTTTCGGTCCACGTGCTCCAAGCCACCCGCTAGCCCAGTCGGCCTCCGATCCCCAACAAAACTGGAAACCACAAAAGTGTGAGATAAAGTAAAACTCAAAATTTATGTCTAAAATTTAGAGGGCAAGTTTTTTTTTAAAAAAAGTATGTTGTAATATTTAAAACCCTATTGGCCATTTCGTTTACGTAAATACCTTGTCCTTAGGAAAAAATGTTTCGAAGGGGCGACCCAGGAAATGTTTTTCTTGTACAAGAAGAAACAAAGTAACCTGGTCTAGAATATGACAGTTATCTCGAATTGTTTTACCCAGCCAGGTTCGGGCCGGTCAGCCCGAACCTGGCCGGGTTCTCTTTTTCCGGACTGGACAAGTCTGGATGTCCCTGAATTGGACAGTTCCGGCTTTTCCGGACTGGACAGGTCCGGCTTTTCCTAGACTCGGCAGGTCTGGACTTTTCAGGACTGGACAGGGCGGCTTCTTGCGGACTGGCATTTCTGGACCCGCCAGTTGGGGTAATTCCGGTTATTGTAAATCCGGACTGTTTCTTGTTCAATATCCCAGTTTGACGTTACGGACTGTTTCCGAACTGATTTTGAACCGGCTCTTTTAGTAGGGCGGATCGCCGGACTCACCCTCTAGTTGCCCAAATGCCGGTTCGCCTATGACGAATTGAAGTTTCTAGGCCAAGTGGTTAGTAACGAAGGCGGTCGCCAAGACCCAGAGAAGACTCGCACTGTCACAGCGTTTCCAGCGCCAACAGAGAAGAAGGCTGCGAGAAGGTTTCTTGGACTGTGGGCTTACTGTAGGCACCTCATTCGGGATTCCGCAAGGATTTCCGCACCACTCACAAAACTCACGAAGGACGCCTAGAAGCTTCAATGGGCCGACAATCAGCAGGAGGTGTTCGACGAGCTGAAGTAACGACTCCAGCCTTCTCCTGTTCTTAGACACTTCCATGAAAATGTGGAAACCGAAATTCAAGCGGACGCAAGTAATGCAGGACTTGGCGTGGTAGTGATTCAAGTTCAAGAAGGCCCTGAGCGAGCGATCGCCTATGCAAGCCGTGCACTGTCCAAACCGGAGAGAATTTACTCAATGACTGAAAAGAAATGTCTTGCGGTCATCTGGGTAATCACGAAATTTCGCCCGTACTTATACGGGAGCAATATCCGATGCTGTCACGAACCAACACCCACTCTGCTGGCTTGCGTACCTACAAGTTCCTTTGACGACGTCTCTCTCGATGAAATCTCCGACTGCAGGAGTCCACCATGACTGTGGTCTACAAGTCAGGCCACAAGAACAGCGATGCCGATTTCCTGTCAAGAGCCCCTGTCAAGACATCTCCCGGTAGCAGCGACGACGATGACAAATGGTGCTTCCTAGGTGCAGTGAACACCGACGACATGACGGGACGTCAAGGAGATGATCCTGAGTTGCGCACGCTATTCGAGCACCTCGAAGGATGAGAGGGTACTATCCCTCGTGTCTTCTTGAGAGCCCCGTCATCCTCCGTCGTTGGACAAGGTGTACTTTACAAGGAGAACTACAGAGACAACAGCAAGCCATGACTGCTGGCAATCCCTGCCGACCTTAGAGAGGAGATCTTCCAAGCCTGCCAGGACTACCCAACGCCTGGGCACCTTGGCTACACCAGTACGCTCGCCAGGACTTGGGAAAGATACTACTGGCCAAGGCTACCAAATATCATTCACTTCTACACTCGATCATGTCACGGGTGTCAGCGACGCAACAAACCACCGACGAAACCGTCAGGACTCCTGCATCCGACTGCTCCCCCGCCCATGCCGTTCCAGCAGATCGATATGAATTTACTTGGCCATTTTCCGCCGTCGACATCGGGTAACCGCTGGACAATTGTCGCCACAAATGATCGCACGCCATATGTCAGAACGAAAGCCCTTCTTTAAGGGACTGCTGTTGAAGTTGCCAAGTTTTTCATCGAGTCCATTGGCCGCCGGCATGGCGCCCTCGCTCGAATCCTCATTCTAGACCGTGGATCATCGTTCACGGCTCAGCTGACGCAAGCAATTTTTTATATCAGTAGCACCAGCCATCTCGAACCACTGCGTACCATCCACTGACAAATGGGATAACGAAACGACTAAACAAATTTTTCGGCGACATTATCTCCAGGTATGTCGACGTAGAGCACAGGACGTGTGACGAGTTGCTACCCTACTCCACGTTTGCTGACAACACGGCGGTGCAAGATACCACAGGAGTAGCACCGTTTCAAGTGCTGCATGGCAGAAGAATAATAACCATGCTCGACGCGATGGTGCCCCACGAACCAGCTGATGATGGGAGCCACGACACCCATGTGGTGGCTCAACAGGCTGAAGAAGTTCGCCAGCTCGTCCGATTCCAGATTCAAGTAAAACAATGTGTCGACGCCACTCGGTACAACCTTCGTCGGATTGATGTGTGCCTCAAGCTGGAGACCGTGTATGGGTCTTGACCCGGATACGGTGATGCGGTTAAAGCGAGAAAATCCTGAAATGATACTTCAGACCCCACAAAGTGCTTTGCTGACTCGGGGATATTAACTACGAGGTGATGCCCGACGGAACACGGACTTCATCACGCCGCATTCCACGACCAGAAGTTGTCCATGTCGTGCGCCTTAAGGCATACTACGATCGATAGGACGGTTTATCACGTTTCGTACTACGCTCGATAGGAGTGTATTTCACAAGTTTCCATAGTTTGTCATTAGTTTTGTTTTGTTTTGCTGTTTTGTTTCCCGGCATGTCGCATCGAGGCGATGCATTCTTAAAAAGGGGGAGTAATGCCCCGCGCATCGCTGAGCGACCGAGTGCGTGGCCGAATAGTTACCGCGGTTAGCTGTCGAGCGGAAGATCCGCGATCGATTCCAGGCAGTGGAATGTCATTTATTTATTCTTTCTACTTGGCGTTCTCGCAAATTCGAGAAGTTTCTTGTCGTATCGAGTTACAAACTTTCTACGTGCCCAACGTTCTAGGCCGAATGTTCCAGAGATCCACGCGGCTAGAAAAGGTACTCCCGCATGGCAGTCCGCGGGCAGTCTCACCCCAGCATTCGATCCTGCTGTTGGCCTTCATTGACGCCCCCAAGTGTAAATTTTTCAAGTGGTACCACTTGCAACAACTAGCAAGTGGTACCACTAGCATGTTGTCCCACCAATATCTTGTCTCGAATCATTGCGTGTTGGAGTAAACACTTGCTAGTGGTACCTGTTCAGTAAACCACTTGCAAATGGTACCAATTTGTGGCACCACTTGCTAAGGGCACCACTTGCTAGTGTTACCACTTGCAAACAGTACCATTGCCATACAGACGCACAGAAACAAAGCCAGATGTTAGTCTTTTTTATTTTTATTTTGGAGTTGAGAGTGCTTGTAGAGCAAAAGTACCTGGGATGATGGGGATTGAAAATCTTGAAAACCCAGGCAACCCAGAGCTTTCGGGAGTCCTGGATCTTTTGTGACAGGACTGTCGACATGTTTGTGATGACTTGCTGAACAGGCATCTTGAGCTGGTGTCCCCAATGTTGCACTGTTTCTGTAATGACAACAGAAAATACTAATCTAATAACAGCTCATGGGGATACAGTAATTTGACTGAACATATTGAATTACTTATCTATGATCAGGCCAACCTTGAAGAGACTCAGTTCCTTCCGGACCACCACAATATGTTTTTGTTTGTCCTACGGTTCCACCTTGCCCCGATAAGTCCTTCGGGCAAGTCCCACGCGACCCAAAATTGCTTGCGTCATGTGTTTAGCTACCATAGTTGGTTTTGTCTGCTTCATTATCTTTTCTGCTTGATATGAGCCGATGGTGGTGCCCCGAATCACGTTGTTCTGGGGGTCAATAGGGTATCATATCTTTGGCAGTGGGTCAACACGAAATCCACAATTCACGCAAAGCCGTCCGTTGCGATGAGTTGCCTCGTGCCACTTAGGCGTTCGTGCGCGAAAAGCTCGATGCTCCAGTCATTACTCTCGATAGAATTTATCGCGCGCGGGTCGTTATGGAACTGGGCAGGGTAGGCAGGTTTACTCAGAGTAGAAAGAACACACTCATGTGAGGCTTCGTGGAACGATAGACTGAGCCGTTTATTTTGCGAATTGGAAAATTCAACCCCGATACTGACGAGAAGATAAAACTCCTCGTGAAGACTCTCGACGGGGATCAACGGCGTGAATAGAGAGTTTTAGTAGATCGTTCCGATGACTCCGAAAATGACACCCGATACTCTGCCTCCGCCTTTGCGCTTACATATATAGTATCGTTATCGGGGGTATCGGAGGTATCGGAACAATCTACTAAAACTCTCGAGTGACATTGCAGGTCAATTGGCTTCCAGTGGCAATGGTCTCCTCCTTGGGCTCCATCTTGATCCTTCCAATGTTTAGGACGATCTCGATAACTTACTCGAAATGAATGTTGGTGTACAGGAGCAGCCGTTCTCGACCGTTAGTGGTCAGAACTACAGCCATGAACTGCTCCCTGGTGTTTTTATCCTGCTGAGGACAGAAGTTGTTCGGCACTGCCAAGTCCCGTAGGGCAGTCAAGTAATTTGACAATGATTCTTCAGGCCGTTGATAACGCTGGCGGAACCGGTGATGCTCCAGGTCGATGTTGCATGACTTTTTGAAGTGCGCGCTGAGTGTGTCGACAGCCTCTTGGTAGACGTCTCTCGTTGGAGTTGTAGAAGTGGCTGCCGCTGACGTCGTTTCTGGCGATGGAACAGCGACAGCGCGGCCGGCAGGTAACGTGCCGAAGACCCGTTGACCTCCTCCCGGGCAGTGGCTGATCTGCTATCGACGACATTCCGAGGGCTGTGCGTGAGCACCTACATACCCCGATGGAATATTCGAAGAGCAAAATCCATCGCTTCCAGGGAATTTCTGACTTTCCTAGTTTACTCAAGAAGTCTTCAGGAAATTTGATGCCGAATCCGCCGTCCATCCTGTTGTCACAGGAATGTGGAGCCCTCGGTGAACCCGGCGGGTCGGGAAGAAACGTCCAGTCACCTGTGCTGCTCCCACGAGACTTTTTATTCAAAGATGATGATAATGAAGAAGTAAGTGAATGAACACATTGCATAGAATAAGACTAAGTTATCCGAATATATATAAATATACCAACGAAGAGACAACATCCCCAACGGGTACACGCAGTACACGTGGCAAATGACGGCTTAAGGAACGCAGGGCGTGATTCGTTATCTTCCTGGTTCGTGATTGGTTCTGCGGCGGTCTTGTCGGTTAATGTCGTATTCTTATTGGCTGTGAAGAGATGACGAGATGCTTACGACTTCCCATGCCTTGTGTTTCTTGAGCTCGAGCTCAAGAAACGTCTTCTTACACATTTTTCAATTTCAAGAAAAAAACCTCCAGGCCCGTTTGCTCGAAGCACTAACCGCGGCTAAAGTTAGCCGCAGTACCTAGGAGGGGGATTTGAAAATCACGTGATTTGCTCGGTAGGGATGCGGGGAAACATGGCGGTGCCCCGGTGAGTGAGCGCCGCTCGCTTTGGAAATAATATGTCGTTGTAGCTGCAATATCGAGCTCGTTAGTCAGCAACGAATGGTGCAGGAGGCTTTCACTTTGCATTTCCTCACTTAAATCTCAAAGCATGGGCAATGACCTCACCGAATTTTTTAGATAGTCTTTCGATTCTGGCCATTCCTAAGCCTAAATGGGCACGATAATTGTGGGCATGGCAACGTCTTTTGGAAAGTGGATCGCCTTGACTCAATCGGCCGGGTATTGATAGCAAACAAAAGCAGACAGCGTCCCACTAGACCTTTTTCTAAATTACCCAAGCATCGAGGAGAACGCTGGAAGTATAA
Source organism: Ixodes ricinus (assembly GCA_037355805.1). Classification (NCBI taxonomy): domain Eukaryota; kingdom Metazoa; phylum Arthropoda; class Arachnida; order Ixodida; family Ixodidae; genus Ixodes; species Ixodes ricinus. Next base: position 61,384 of record JAZHYW010029722.1, on the reverse strand, counting down.
TTCTACGCTCCACGCGCGCTGGCCTTCCTCTTATAAAAGATTCGAAGTAAATAATCAAAATAAGGATTTGACGAACGCCCGTGCAAGGCAAAATTTGTTTTAGACTTTTTGCTTTAGAGAAATTACTACTGCAGACGCCAGCACAAGCAGACGTGTAGCGACACTCGCAGCATGCACCTCGGCGCTTGGGAAACTTAGAAAAAGGTCTAGTGGGACGCCGTCTGCTTTTGTGTGCTATCAATACCTGACCGATTGAGTCAAGGCAATCCACTTTCCAAAAGACGTTGCCATGACAACAATTATCGCGTTTATTTAAGCTTAGGAATGACCAGAATGTAAAGGCGATCTAAAAAATGCGGCGAGGTCATTGCCCATGCCTCGAGATTTAAGCGAGGAAATTCAAAGCGGAAGCCTCCTGCACCTTTCGTTGCTGACTAACGCGCTCGATATTGAAGCATAGAGTTATTACAATAAACGCTAGAGGCTCAGCTGGCGCTAGTGTCTACGGGACTTCCGGTTGCAAATTGAAGCAGACCGCATGCAGTCTACATTTCCAGCCTCCCTGTGTATTCCTATGGTAAAACGCGCGTAAATTTTGTCTCTTCGCCGGAAAATAACATGAATAACTTTTATAATTTTGTTTGTACCGGATAGTATGTACATTTATTGGTATTGTGAAAGTGTAATTGCTTTAGTTAGAGCATTTTTCTTTACCACTGAGCGATGTTAAACTTCGCTCTATTTCAGGCCCAAACCCCTGTTTCAAGGAAGGTATGTGAAAACGAGCGACGGTTCTAAGCAAACTAACGATCGAAAGGAATGTAGTGTGTGTTCAGGGTTCGCTAGCATTTCGGTGGTGCTTATATATTGCTAATATGGCCGTCCTGTCATTGGATGAAAATGACTCCGTCGTGCGCATCTTTACGATCGGTTAAAGAAACATTCGAACGCAAAAAATAAAGCACGTGAGCTACGAAAGGTATGTCTTTTTATTATTTCCCATGTCGGGCAGTTTTTATCGGGCACCTGCTCTCTGCTCCCTTATTTGCCAAGATTTGGAGCGTGCGGGTGATGCTTTGAACCATTTGAACCCAGAACAAGCATCTTCACAGTACTTATTTATTGCAAATCTGACTATATTACGTGACTTTAAATTTATCTTCATCGTCTGCAAGCACAAGGAGTTACTTATCCACTGTTACTGCGTAGTTCTTGCCGTCTCTCTCGGTTTTCTACATGTCCTTCGCTTCGTTTGGCACGTATATCCCCCATGTTGGAACGCGTCGACGCCGTGTTCGCGCTAACAGTGTCCGGCAGTGCACAAAAATACACGTAGGAAGCCGTTTTTAGCACTCGTTTTTAATGCGATGAATTTGAAAGAGAAACGCCGTAACTGACCATTTATTTCGTCTGCGTGACTGAGAAATGTTCCAATGTGCCTAGTACGTACCAGTTATTCGTGATATTTGCTCTTATAATCGAGCGCAGAGAGAAAATGCACTCGCTTTTTCCCATAGGAATACATTACCGGAAGTCAAATTTAGACTGCTTTGCTGTCTGCTTCAAAATGCAACAGCACACTAGCGCCAGCTGAGCCTCTAGCGTTTATTGTAATAACTCTATGTATTGAAGCTACAACGACATATTAGTTCCAAAGCGAGCGGCGCCAAGCGGCGCTCACTCACTGGGGCACACGCCATGTTTCCCCGCATCCCTACCGAGCCAGTCACGTGATTTTAAAATCCCTCTCCTAGGTACTGCGGCTAACTTTAGCCGTGGTTAGCGGTTCGAGCAAACGGGCCCAGGAAGTTCATTACTGTTTGCAGGAAGAGATTTCCAGAATTTCTAATGGCTTAGTGAATCTCGTATAAAAAAGTTGTCCTCCCGTGCTTGGAGAATACTGTACTCATGCAAAATGTAGCATATCAATATTCATAGCCGTTTATCACACTGTATACATGTGTGAAATTGTGTCAAAATATTTGAATTGTGTCTCAAATAAGCGTGAATGTAGCACTTCTTCTTAAAAAAATCTACAGTGATTGTGTCTGATCTTGTATTTTCGTAAGTAAAAGCAACATACTTCGCCCATTCGCTACCAAAGCCAGCGAATCACCGGGTGGGCCGTCACAGGCCATATTGACAAAACCAGCGATTCGCAGGGTTGCATAAATTTCTGTTTTAAAGAGCCATTGATAAATGACGCGCTACGTAGATTTGGGGTAAAGTAGTTACATGCATTCGCAATAGGTGGCGAGAGTCGTTCTGTTCGCTTTGTTTGTTTGAGCTTGTTTATTTGTGAGCTCTTTTTGCCGCTGAATTGCTGCCTCCTTGGAGAAGATGGCAGTGTCGAGTGTACAGTGAGGACTTTCTGGCAATGAAATCATAGATATCCTCTTCAACAGCGATGCTGACGGGACGTCTGGTGAGGATAGTGAGTTTTCGGAGCTCTTTTATCAACGACGAAAGCGATTCCGACAGCAGTTTCGAGCCCGAATCACGACAAGGTGCACTGGGTTACAACGCATAAGCGACTGGGGATGAAGTTCTTCAAGATCTTTTTTTTCAAACGAGTAAGAAACTGTGAGTGCCTAGTGATTTGTAGGCTTGAATGAACCACTCTCCTCTCGTGGGAAAAACTACGACTTATATCAGCAACTCCAGCGACATCGTGGAGCGTATTTCGAAATTGAAGCTGAGCGCTGATGAAAACCCAGTTTCTTTCGACGTAATCTCACTTTTCACCAGTGTGCTGGTTCCCCTGGCAGTCACAGCTGCCAGGAAAGCTCTCAAAGAAGACAAAGACCTGCACAACAGGACCGTCCTTAGTGTGGAGGAACTGTGCCACCGCCTTGAGTTGTGCCTTAGCAACACCTACTTTAGCGTCAATGGAGAGTATTTTAAACAGGCCAGCGGAACCGCCATGGGCGCGTCCGTCTCCGTTACCACGGCTAACCTCTGCATGGAAGCCATTGAGGAAGAGGCCCTGCAGTCATTAGCCACTGCGCCCAAAATATTTGTGCGGTATGTAGACGACTGCTTCTGCATCCTTCAAAGATCTGAAGTGGACAGATTCCTCTCACACCTCAACTCCATCGAACCGGCTATCCAATTCACAGCGGAACTTGAAAAAGACAATTCCTTGCCTTTTCTTGACGTGCTCGTGAGAAGAGAAAAGGAAGAGTTGAAATTTTCAGTCTACAGGAACCCCACACATACTGGACGTTATCTCCAGTTTGATTTTAATCACCCAGCCTGCCACAAAGCATTGGTGGTTAGGACACTGCTGTCTAGGGCGAAGACTATATGCTTGTCTGAGGCTGATAGAAGAAATGAAGAAAAAACCGTCTGTGCTGATCTCAAAAAGAACGGATACACGAGCACCTTTATCCAACGCGTTGTCCGTCGTCAAGCTTGAGATCACAGAAACCAGCAACCACAAGCCTGTACGCAGCCACGCTATTCATCGCGCATCTGCGTACCATACATCAAAGGAACACGCGAGGCACTTGCACGCGTGCTAGCCAAAGAGGAAATCAGCGTGGCCCACAAGCCAATGTCCACGCTTGGGTTACTCATGCCCCGCTCAAAAGATCGCCTTCCGAAAGAAAAAAGCAGGTCGTGGTTTATAAGATCCCTTTTGCAGATTGTCCAGGCACTTACATCGGCGAGACAAAGAACTTTACTGTAAAGAATACGCCAACACAAAAATTACGTTCGCAAGCTCGACCACGAGCGCAGCGCAGTCGCTGAGCACTTTCGAAGTCATAGACCACCGAACAGACCATTTGCTGTATTACCCAAGCATCAAGGAGAATGCAGGGTATGTGCAGGGATTGGTGTTACACGCGCCACACGCGCACGCCTTCCCCGTATAAAAAATTCGAAGTAAATAGCCAAAATAAAGCGTTGACGAACGCGCGTGAAAGATACAGTTTGTTTTAGGTTTTTGCTTTAGAAAATTTCCTACTGCTGAGGCCAGCACGTGCGGCGCGTGGAACACCAATCCCTGCATTCTCCTTGATACTTGGGTAATATAGCAATAGGTCTTTTGGTTTCGACAACACCAACATTATCGACGCACAGGCTAACAACCGACACAGGCTTTTCATCGAGTCCTGGCACATTCAAACGACGCCAGGCAACATAAATAGGTGCCTTGGTGCTTTACAAACAGTATATGTGAACGGGCTTCGCCACATTGGTGAAAGAAGAATATCGAGAAATGCGCCACATCCATGAGAGAGAAAAAGAAGACCGAAAAACTCCGCTCCTCAACGGCCACTGTCGCCACTGACGAAGAACCAAGTCGGTTCGGAACGTAGGGCTCCTACACGTTTAGGACTTGGTTGGTTGCCATATTTTAATTATTGTATTTCCCAACCAGAGAGATTTCTCTCGAATGTCTAGTTTCAAACCACTTAATCATGTATATAAACATGTTTTCTTGTTTTCTTCCCTGAGTTTTACTGTAAAAGCTTATTATGAAAGCAAAACAGTCACACCTAGTGTGGCCCTGTTTCAGGAGAAAACATGCGGCACGGACGGCCCGGCCGCGCGCGACGCAAGTGGTAGCCAATCGGTTAAGGCGGCGGTCCCACGGCGGCCATCTTGAACAAGCCATTAGTTCAACCACTAGATGGCGGCACTCATCCATGTGGCCATAAAACAAGCTCGTGACAGTGATATTCCTCCTCTACTCTTAATTTCCTCCTTTCTGCTGCACGCCCGTGCACGTTCAGCGCTCAGCGCGTGCTCCCGCTGACACAAATGCCAGCAAACGTGCCAGTGGTGCTAGCAGTGCCCAGTTCGCACAGGAGCGGAGCCCAGCTAGCTCATCGACCCGATCGAGAGTGCCTAGCTGGGCAAAATTTGTTCTTTGATACTGGCTTTGTTCCGCGCTGCAGGGTTGGCAAAGCGATTTCGTTAGAGGCTCACAAGCCAGGAGCTATCGTTTTAACTATTCAAGAATTAAAAATATAGTGAATCATTCAGTGAAGAATGTTATCAAACCTTAAAGAACATATATAAGACATGCGTTGTCTGCATTTCGTGAATGAGAGAGCTTTTGCACGACATGAACGTTTAAATTCATTTTGCTGTAAGTCAGAGCGCAGCCGACATAACAGGTAGATGAGGCCAATCAAGCAGAGTCAGGAAACACTATGTCACGGAGCTCAACGTCTTATAGCGCGTTTTTTGTCCCCGGTCAAAGCAATCAAGCGCAAATCATGCACCATGGCCTTGCGCTTTTAGTATGCGTGTTTGTGCATTTTGATCTATGATAAAACAAGCAATAGCAGATTTTTTTCAGGACGGGTGTTCAGAAGGGCGCTCAATATAACTCATCATCTGGAAGGTAGTTTGATTAAACTTGATTACCAATTATCTGACCTTATAAATAACCACCTCAATATTGTTGAAATAGTACGCCGAGGTCGAAGATTATGCATGTTCAAGAAAATAATAAAAGTTTATTTATTAGGCCCAGTAACCTAAACTTAAAATTTGTTAGGCGAGTGGGTAGCAGAGTTTTTAATTGCTTTTTATAGTGGTTTTGATTTTTATTCAATATTAATTATGTCTATTCATAATTTGACGTTGAAAAAAATATACCAGCGTCTTACATGTATCTTTATATACATATATTTTCTGTTTGAATGCAACAGAAATGGAGAATTTTACAGTAACGCTGGCATTGTATGTTAATGAATGTGATCTCAATGATGTCGATGTGAATTATTTGTATTTGAAACTTTTGATGACGTTGATATTAATAATCGCGCGTTTCGTAATTCGACGCGCGAGCGTGTCGAATTGGGACGCATTTTTGTGACGAAGTGACGAGGCGCCGGAGTGCCTCTCGCGCAAGCTTCTCGTGCAAGCCGCTCCCTAGTCTGCTCATGATCGTGATCACGATCGAAGCAGGTGGACATCCGTTTATTCTAGCTAATGCTATGTTCACACTACTAAAGCCGCTCAATCTGTTTACGTTTGTCTTGCAAGTAGCGTCAAATGCGCCAGTGCACAAGGCCCGTGTCTGGTGCGGCCCTTGGAAGTATAATGCCGGCGCAGCGCTGAATTGAGCGGCGCTTTGGAGCGAATGGCCGCTCGTGGCACATGGTGTGTTTCCACCCCAATGATTGGCGCTATTCGACCACAAAAATAGAAACGCCTTTATCAAGGGGATTTACATCTGCCTAAATCCCCCGGATGTGTTTGCGTTTGTTTTCCAGGTAGTGTAAAACACGCCAGAGCGCGAGGCCCGTGTCTCGAGAGACCCTTGGAAGCAAATGGACGCGCGGCACTGAAATGAGCGGCCCTTCCTTGGAAACGAATGGTGGCGGAGCACCCTCCCGTGGCACGTGTCTTGCGCGGTGGCCAGAGGCATGAAGCCCCTCGATGTGTTTGCGTTTGTCTTGCAAGTAGCGTCAAATGCGCCAGTGCACGAGACCTGTATCTCGAGCGGCCCTTGGAAGCAAATGGCACAAACACAGCAATGAACGCGCCCTCGTACGCTTTTATGGAAAGATGTATACTCCGTTGCTGGCGCGGGCGCGTGGCTTCATTTATGGTTTCGTTTGCGCGAGAACACGTGCAAAGTTGAAAGTTTACGGGACATTCGTGTTTCGAATAAGGCATGGAATTCAGTTCAAAGAGTAGCGTCAATTGTAATCGAATAATTAATCAATGGACCTATTGCTATATTACCCAAGCATGAAGGAAAATGCTGGGATTAGTGTTCCACGGGCCACACGCGTACGCCTTCCCCGTATAAAAGATTCGAAGTAAATAACCAAACTAAAGCGTTGACGAACGCGCGTGCAAGATGCCATTTGTTTTAGGCCTTTTCTTTAGGACAGTTCAACGTTGGGACAGTTACTGCTGCAGACGCCAGTACGTGCGGCGCGTGGAACACCATTCCCTGCATTCTCCTTGATGGTTGCGTAATTTAGTAATAGGCCTATAGGTTCAGCTGCGCTAAACGGACAATCGCATGGCGTTGAAGTGGCTGGGGGCACATATAACCTTCTCCACTTCTTTCGAGTCACACATCTCGCCCCTACAGTTTACTTTAGGTCAATATTTCACCTAAAGTTTGCTTTCATACAGGTGTACTCGTAAACGTTCGTGGTGAAAGCGTTAAATTTTTAATTTTTCCTTTGCCGAAATTTAACGGATCAACTGGTTAAAAATGTAATCGCGATTACATCATTAATTGATTCATCGGTAGGTTATTAGATCAAGTACGCAGACCTAGTTATAACGCAATGTAGGAAAACATAAACAAACGCCCATTTACAAAGACGACCTTCCTCGGTCATGAGTTGGGTGGAGGACGAATCGCGCCCCACGCGGAGATCCCTGGAAGGATACAAGACGCGCCAAGGCCGGTGACAAAACGTCAAGTGAAGTCATTTCTCGGGCTGACCGGCTATTACCGCGATTTCGTCCCAAACTACGCGGATCTTGCCACACCACTGCTGGAGCTCACGAAGAAAGGAGAACGAAATCAAGTTGAATGGGGGCTCAGCACTGGAGGAGTCATTCGAGAGACTGAAGGACTGCTTATCGAGACCACCTATCCTGTTGGCGCCAGATCCTGACAAGGAATTCGTTCTGCGGACGGATGCATCTGATGTATGCCTTGGCGCAGTATTACTCCAGGAAAGTGAAGGACTGCTGCATCCAGTGGGTTATGCGAGCAGAACACTGGGAAAATCGGAGAAGAATTATGCCACCGTAGAGAAAGAGTGCCTGGCGATTGTTTGGGCCGTGGAGCGATTTAGGCTGTTCTTATATGGCAGAAAATTTCGCATACAAACGGATCACAGAGCTTTAGAGTTTTTGAACAAGGCAAAGCACTCCAACAGTCGCATAATGCAATGGAGTTTATCATTACAGGAACACGACTTTCACATAGAATACATTAAGGGAAAGACAATGTGGGAGCAGATTTTTTAAGTCGTCTAGAGAGCTAAGCCGTCGGGGAATAGTTGTTAGTAAAGGCAGGACACAGGGTTAATGAGACTCATTATGATTTTTTTTTTGAGTTCCGTTAGGACAAGAGAGTGTTGCCCACGTGTGATTTGTACGTGCAATTGGGGATGCGAGAGGGTAACCTCGGTTTGTTTTCGTGATGTGAGCAATATTAATGTTGGGATGTGGAAACGACATACGTGCGTGAGTGCTAAGGACCAAGTGCGGTGGTGTTTGTGAATGTGCCGCGGTCACTACAGCAAGCCATCGAGGAGGTCGCCTTCGTGAAGAAACTTCATATGATGAAGTTCTCGAAGTGAGGGGGTGTGTCACGTTCTGGTGACGAATATTACGGGTGGAAGAAAGAAGACGACGAAGGGAACGAGCGCATGCCAGAGAACGGCGAGCGCGAGGACAGAAGCAGGGGTGAAAACCAGGGTCAGCCGCGACGCACGGTGACGACCAGAGCTCTGAGGGAGGACCAGCCGCTACGGTCGGCGACGCCTGCTCCGAACAACTCCAGGGGAGTACGAGACACCGGCTTCTGCAGCATCACATCAAGCGGCGACGCTCCGCAAGGCACCGAGGGGAAATACTTGAACTCAAGGCAAGGACGGTAGTGGGAACGGGCTATGAGTGTGTTGACGTCACTTTAACTGCCTTCAGTGTTTTGCTTTTCTTATTGTTTCGCTTCTGACATGTTTCTATCTTCCTTCTTGTAAATATATCGTGTGTTCTTTTGATCCTCTCATGGATGTCGTTTCTCTCTTTTCTCGACCGACGATGACACATACTAATAAATTAGATGTTCAGAGGTGTTTTTCTAAATTTAGAAGTTACAGCAATCATTATTTCTTACGAGTGTAGTACTTACTTTCGGTAGCTGGGCCCGTTGTGTGCTCATAATTGTCAGTGTGCTTTGATGTTATTATTATGTGTGTAGTTTTAAGCATCCTATTTTCAATGCCTACAAAGGCCCCTGGAGGGAATAAATTAGTAAATAAAATTTTCACATCACTGGAGTTGGTTTTCGGATGCACCACATGTTCAGGAGAGGTGGAACGAGTGCACCCGCATGCAACAAGTCTGCAAGTCTGGTATGTCCCATTAATTGACATTGAAGGGTCAGAGATGAGAGTTTCCTCAAAAGGCCCAGCGCACGCAGTGAACACAATTCTTGGTTTATATAATCTTAAGGCTAAATGCAAGCGGAAATCTGTTTATTTGGTTGGTGTATAAAGTGTGTTTATTTTCACTTGATTACATAATTATTGATTCTTAGCAAATGGTTTCATAACGAGTTCCTTCACCGCCAGTTTCGTGCCGGGCGTTCAGTCGTAGCACCTGTGCTCCTTGTTGTCAGACGATGTTCCTTGCACGTTGGTGTTCAGTTTGATCGAGTGGCAACTTCGACTGACTGATGCCGTCTTGTAATCATATGTCGTGCGGCCGCTGACATCTGATGCACTAAAGTAGTAGGGCTGGTATCTAATCCACAAACTTTGCTGATAGTTTTCTTCGTCAATGCAGCAAGCTCGCGCATGTATTGATTACGTGGCTGTGCCTTTTGCTGTGCCATTGACACAACGGGTGGCAACAATGGTTGCTATCCAAGCCGTTTCACTTCCATTTCGTAATGTCCATTTCTTCTCATATTGCAACCACTGCAACTTGTGTAAATCTCGAGTGGAAAAGTGAAGCCGGGTTATGCTTGATATCCACTTTTGAGAACCACCAACCATTCTATTACTTCAAGTCACTCAGCGGCATTCTCCGTCAATGTCGGAAATTGTGTGCTTCGTGGAGTGAACAGAAATGATTGATGTCTGCAAATTATTAGGCATTGTTTTTGGACGACAACTGACACAAAATCAACTGTCATTGCATTGCCACTCACCTGCTTTGACGTGCTTACTTCCCGCCCCAGGGATGGGAATCAGGAGCTTCGGGGTAATGTCGGCATCAGGGACAAAGGCCGCCGAAAGTAATCCTCAATGTCCCGCGACCGCTTCTCAAGACGCCGTCGAGGGTCATTCAGCGCGTACCCTCGCAGGCCGATTCACTGGTACGGGGAGCTCCGGTAGAAATGGTCAGCCTCATGCAGTGGTAGCGGAGTGGTTTTCGGTCGGCCATTAACATCACGTCCATTTTCCTCGCTGTACTTTGTTCAACGCAGACCTTCGCCCGATGTCCGGATTGTTACGGTGTTGGGGTGTCTTATTGAATTGACATTGAATACCAAGGGCAGCCGGTGGCAGTCGTCGTGCCATTGTGGCGTAAGTCGCCTTGGTTCGTGAGATGCCGCTTCACTCACAAAAGTTTCCGGTTGAAATGCCTGTCGAACTTGTTCCGAAACAATCTCGGCAATCAAAATAAAAGCCGGGCAACCGGCTTTTATTTTGCCTTGGAGGTTATTTTGCCTCGGCCTTGGAGGCTGGTGTCAAAGTTGCAGCTCGATGACTCGAGCATCGATACGCCGGGAAGTTGTTGATGTTCACAGGCTGGGGCATGCAGTGGACTTTCAATGTTGGAAGCCTCGGTGATATCCTTCGACTGTTGTCGGGGGGCTGCGGACAAGGCTGCCGAAGGTGTTGTCCATCATATGAGGGACATGGGACTCTTAGCTTCTTGTCTTCTGTAGCATCAGGGTGGTCGTGGGTGCTTGATCATGCGCAAAACATCCTTCACGAAGGCGGTGGCGCTATCATTTGGGCCGTATCCTGAACAGAATCAGGAATGCGGCTCTCTCGCGTCGATGTTAGGTAATGAACGTGCGCTTCGGCTCGATCTTGCAAAATATTACGACGTTAACGAGGATCCGTGGTTCTCAGACCAGTTCCTATGAGTTTCTTTCACGAGAAGTATGGGTTCTGCAGGCGCTGGTTGTCTGTCCACGCATTGTGGCAGGCGACATGGTCATATTGTTCACTCGAGTCCACGACTTCTTCATACACCTTGCGTGAAAGGGCGTCGGTGTGTGAGGTGTGACATGCATGCAAACAATGGTCAGAGCGGACGCTGTTTGCTGCTACATGTTCGTCATTGTTGGCTTAGTCAGCTTCGGGTTTTCTGGCAGGAGACCAAATTCCGGTTGTTCTTCCTGGAAGCAGCGACTGGCTCGATTTCAGGTGCTTCGTGGTGTATTTGCGAGGTTCATTCTTGTCGTACTCGCTCATCTTGCGGTTTTTCTGCCGGGCTCGGGATAGGACTTGGTTCACGGCTCGCCGGCGGTTTAAGACGCGGGATAGTTCACCACCCGTATTCCGTTATCGGACAACTCAGCTGAGGAGCCACCAGGGTGCACACAAAGTGAAGGGCTGTGGGTAATTATCCAGCACCTCCACAAGGACATACGATGCCAGCCGAGCATAGCCAGGAACTTTTCAGAATAGTAATTATTGATAGAAGATAGGACTGGAACAAGCGTCCGTGACAATATAACAAAACAGACAGAAGAGAGCCTATTCTGACCACTAAAGGAGCTGCACTGCGTTAGTGGCATTCTGTCCAAATAAATCCTCTCCTTGGGGGTTTGGTGACTGCCGTGGACGTACTGACTTGAAATGAATGTGGGACCACTTTTCTGATAATGAGCCACTGCATACTGTCGCCACAAAGCGGCAGAAACGGTTGAGCTGGGTAGGTAACACGCTCGATGAAATGTCCATACATCTTGCAATTCGCGTAATCAGTGTTAATGAAACGCTTGTGTCGACGAAACGTGCGACAGACCAGTGGAATCAATACCAACAGCAACACCTGTGCTCCGTGAAAGTTCACGTCTACGCCAGAAAAATTTAAGAAACAGCACAGCATCACCTAAAGCACGACACAGTAAATACCAGCTTAAAGGCAGCTCTTCCGTGCACCGCACAGCCGAAGTGAGGCTTCGTTTATTTGAACAAAGTGGCACCACGATTGCACACTGCCAAGGACGACTCACGCAATTCCCGTAGCTAAACTGTGTATCCAGATGCGTTGCACACGCTTCACTGCAGGCTTCGAAGATTCCAGTGGTCAACGACAGCACAGAAACGTAGCCTTAAAGTTTAAAATAGCAATATCTGAATCAATTCAATGTCCGAGCACGCGGGGCGTATTATCTTTTCGTGGCCATGGCCCAGTCGATCACCAGCGAAATGCACACCGTTCCTCCGTATTTTCACGTTTTACCTACGTGAGACACCGCGCTGAACTCTGAAGTAGCTTTCGACCGGCTTCATACGACGGCCTCCGCGTGTGAAATTAACTCGCTGAGACGAACGGCAACGAACAAAGCATCCGACAATCTCCGTCCAATGTTCCGCGGCCCAGCTGGGGTCAGCCGTTGCCTGGGCGCTGCCGTCCACTGAGTGACGCCTCGTATTTCTTTTGGTCACGGGGCGAGTGGTCATATTTCCGTACAATGGCAGCGGCCTTATGGGGGTCACTTTCGAGTGGAGACCGGAACCCCGGTTTAGCCCCTTTACCTCGTTGAAATGTGCGTCTGTTTGCACGTGAATCTCTAATTTTGTGTTCAATGACACCAGCACGTGCAAATGGCACGGGGATAAATGCACGCGCTTCCAAGTTCCACTGGGTAGGCTACGATTTATCAATCCAGCAGTCTTAGTGAAGAACTCTTTGAGGCGTTCATTTTCGATCAAAGATTTTATAATGCGGAGGGGATACAACGTAGAAGAAGCATCGCCAGATCGGGTGAGAATACGTCTTTAATAATACGTTTTTTGAATATATTTGGTATTAGTAATAGTATTTATTTGTGGTCAGGCAAGCAGCGACGCGGCAGAAAGGCCAGTAGCCTGACTGAGGATGCTTACGGCGCCACATTATAATAGGGTGAGGAGTAATTAAGAACCCGTAGGACGTCCAACCAAGCACTAATTGGCAACCCAGCGTTTAGAGTCCTACATACTTGGTTCATATTTAGGGCTAAGTGGGATGAAGGCCGTTGAGGATGAATAGTTTTTGTTTTCGTCTTCTTTTACGGTGTTATTTGCTGTCGCAGTGTTCAGAAAACGCACTACTGTCGTGGTCGAAGCTGCGATTGTCGAATTGATGTAGGTGAATCCTATCCTGGAAGTTTTTGCTCCGCCTATGCATTTGGATAGATATCTGCATAAACGGCACGATGTGTTCTATATTCATAGGGGTAATTTTCTGGTCAAGGCACGTTCCGTCTTAATGTTGATATTGGCTTGTGGGACACTTGATAAATATGTTGTGAATATTGTTAATGCTGAAACGTTTTATTTTTATAAAACTGAATTGAGCCGACGTTTTATGTGGAAGGAAAGTTTCGCTGCCTGCTCAAATAATTTTTCAGCGAGTCCGAAACGGGTTTCCGGAGGGGGACGAGGAAAAAAATTGTTTAATGAAAGAAAATACACATGTTTTATGTGGGGCCGCTAGTCTAGGGCTGCAGTGTTTTCCTCCGCCAGTTTTGCCCGCTCAATCAGCTCTCGCTTTCTTTGAACATACGAGGTCAGCAGCGCAGCTTTGGCGGTCGGATGACTTGCTACGCTGAGGGTGTGTTCGGTTCGCGTAACCCGAAAGCCGGCAGCTGGATGGAATTACCTTTTGGTGTGCGGTTCTTGTTAGAGATTGTGCAAGCCAGACACAAAGGTTGTGAGAGCACATCTCCGGCACTCTGCACAAAGGGCAGAGTTCTAGGAAACAAATCCTTCGGGGAAGTGGGTCGATGTAATTTGATCATCTAGGCTGCGGCTAATTCTGTTTGTGTTTTGAGCTTGCGGAGTCATATCCGTCCACACTTCGTGTAGCTACACGGTAAAGGACATTACTTCGAGGGAAGGAGGGGAGCTATAGTAAGGTTTCCTGGTGAATGTGCGGCCTCCATGAGTTATTTTGGCTCCATGGTGTTATTAGCGGTATGATGTTTCGGTGCTGCTCTCATACGGTTCTCTCTCGTGACGTCATTGGTTGCGAAGAACAAGTTTGATGGTGTATTTAATGAGCATGGGGAAAGCTTGAAATCATTGCGCTTCGAAACCAACACTGCGAACACCGTCAAAACTAAATATCTTGCATTACTCTTATTTTTGTGGATGAGAAATCCTTTTCTGACGTCATATGGTGAATTCCACTCGTAAATCCGGAGCGCTTTCCGAAATCCGCGAGGGAGGCGAAATTCCGCTCCGTGGGACACGCTCCGAATCGACGAGCGGAAAATGAGCTCGCCTTTTTGGAGCGACCCTACCCCCGCTCCCCCTCGGCCGTTAAAAATGGCCGCTGCTTGAACTTGTTGATCCCCCAACGCTTAGCCGACTGATCTTTCCGACGACCAGTGACAACTGTCACTGCGTAGCTTAAGAAATAACACACGACACAGGACAGGCGGAAATATTCACAGCACGGAGCCCATGTCACCAATAACGAGGAAGACGTCCGCATTCGGCACCGTCACATACCTTTCGGCCGCCTCTAAGCGTCGGGGCACGCACAGCGATTGCCATCGGTGGGGTTTAAATTGCTGGTACGACTTTAATAAACACAGAGGTAAGAAACCATCACTTGCACTGTCGTTGCCTAATCTGTTCTTGCTTTATTGTACGGGAAAGCGCCGGCGGCATGCAGCGTAAAAAAAGTAAGCAATCAGTGGTGGCAAAATGAACAGGCCTAACCTTGCGTCTGCCTTCTTCCGATTTTCTGCCGTTCATTTTCTCGTTCTTCCTCTCACGATCACAGATGTCAGCGCTTCCGATTTGTCACGCTCCTGTCACGGCTTTCAACGTGAGGTAGAAGCTTTCGAGCCGTCACAATCCCGCGTAAACAACCGACGCATCCGAGAAGACCTAGCTCGACCGACTCGACTTCGTCCCTTCGTCGACGGCGCGGCCAGCGCGGCCGGTCGCCGGCAACACCTCGTTGCGCATGCGCCACCGCCGAGGATGGAAAATGACGTAGCGCGCTCTGTGGCGCTCTGTCAACTTCCGTGTAGATCTCTGAAATCCCGCAGAGCAAGTTCGGCGGAGCTGGAGGTGCTCCACGGGGCGGTAGCTGCCAGAGATATACGAGCGGAAGATGACCAAGTCGAGCCAGATCTGCGAGCATAATATGTGCGCTCAAAATGGAGCGCTTTTGGAGAGCTCGAGATCCGCGTGCGGAATTCACCAATAGTCACTATTCGACCAATAGCGGAAAGCCGGCCACAACGATGTATTCGGTCGCGCCCGTCGCCACTATCGCTAATGAATGAGCTAAGACAGGTTGTTACAAAGGGAAGGTTCGAACTTTTAAAAATAAGCGCGTGGAGGTCCCGAGCTGAGGCAACGTGGCACGCACAAGCCTCGAGGCACAGTCACCTACTGGCATGCCGTCTTTGCCAGTTTACCACATTCTTCCCCCTAACCTCAAGAGAAGTTGCCTGGATCGTACCGGGAAGGTAGCCTCCGGATTTGAGGGCTTGGTCGTATCCGTTGCAAGTCTGCAAATACGCTGCTG
This sequence comes from Ixodes ricinus, assembly GCA_037355805.1. NCBI lineage: Eukaryota > Metazoa > Arthropoda > Arachnida > Ixodida > Ixodidae > Ixodes > Ixodes ricinus. Next base: position 45,940 of record JAZHYW010029722.1, on the reverse strand, counting down.
AAGCTCTTTGAGCTGAGCTGCTGCCGGTGTTTCAAAATTCCGGCGCGTCGACTGTAGATTAAAGGGGGCCCTGTTTTTAGACCCGCTACTCCTCTACGAGATTATGGTGCATCGTAAGATAAATATTCTGTTTTTTTTTCGTAAAGCGACTCACTTACATGTGGCTCTGGAGGCGTTTGTAGACGTTACATGCTGTCTGCGAGCACAAAGCGCACCTTTTGTGTACCTGTAGTAGATAAGTTACAAAGTTACAGGGCTGAAGACGTTTACCGTAACCCGTTTCTACCATGTACGGTAGCTCTGTCTAGGTTTTAGACAGCGTGTCACTAGCGCGAACAATCGCTTTGGGGCACGATGCTCGAGTTTCTTTTTTAATCGAATGTATTTCACACGTGTCAGCTGTAAAATCCTGACTCAGCCACGACAGACGCATTTCTTGTTCTCTCTTCAAAATAGCTCGGTCAGGAATCGTTTTTCACCATTGATGTTGTGTTTCTGTAGGTTCTACAAACATTAAAAGCTTCTTTGGTACGCTGTACGTGGACTAATTTAACTTAATATACAGAACCTAGTTTACCAGTACTTTTCGTGAATTAGATAACCGTTTCTGCAGCTCGTTCTAATTTCGGATGATATGGTGGTGTTTTTGTATTTGATAAGGGTTCGGATTTTTACCTCTAACTTTATGTAAATAAAATGTGGCTCCAGTATCGCCCACATTTCTTTTGGCAGTCTAAATTTTGCGAAGACAATCACAAGTGTTTACAGGGTCTTGGCAGTGGTTGTGGCGCGCCTGAAAAAAACAAACAAAAAAACAACCTCGGGCTACTTTGATACGGCATCCACGATTAGAAAATAGCTGACATCATTCTTGGAGACGAAATAGATTTGAATACGCTGCTACATTTTATTTTGTGTGGCTATGCTCATGGCTGTACAGTTCAACCAAGGGAACTTCTGTATTAACAATTTGGCAAACTTCGAAGCCTTGAAGAAAATATTTAGTCTATTTGTCAATATTCGGCCACCAGATCAAATCGTTGTCCGAGCATCGTCATGCGGCTCATGCCTGAGTGTTTTTCGTGCAGCAATAAGAGGACGGTACTTTGTAGTTTAATCAGAAGTATGATGCGCAAACCCCACGTTAAACAACCGGGTTCTACTTAGAATTCACACCTACGAACGCAAAATGGCTGCACTTCTGTTTTACGTCCTGATGTTGGCCATCCTTGTAGCATGATTTCAGCATCTAAGATTTCAGCATCTCAGAAAAAACATTAAAGTATAAACAGAAAATGTAGTCGTGTGATGCCGTGTAAAATGTACTTTTAAAGCTATATATATGGTTACGAAATGATTTGAGAAAAATTGGAGCAATATTGCGGTTACGAAATGAATTGAGAAAAATCGCGCTCGAGTGAAATCGAATAATACCCTGCTAAACACCATTTTATGGGCCCTACGCAGTGTTATATTCTTCTGAACATGCTCGCAAAATTCTACGTGACAGCGATAAATGAGACCATGCAGCGATAGATTAGTCCGCCGTGAGGAACCCACTGCGCGTGTGCCTTAATTATTGAACGAACAAAAGCATCCGGCTGATCAAGGCTACATCGTCAGCTACGGTTGTCGTGGTTTCTCCGCTCAGCGGCGCTACGCGACGCGATGTTCTCTCGCATGTGTTTCACGCTTAACGCGCCTCTGCCTTACCCAGTAAAAATTACTACGGCGTTTTTCAGTTTATGTGTGGCTGAAGTCGAAGCTGCACGCACGAGCACGTTGGCCTCACTGCACGACCTCGCGCGCTTTGGAGGCACTCTCCTTAAATGGGGCCATAAAACAATTTTTCTACTTTCGTTAAATACTACTCAGAATCACTAACTAACGTTCATTACCGAATAAACGTCCCTTAGTTACGCTTTCTCAGCAGTGTCAGTCGCCTGAAAAATTCGACAGATATCAGCACCGTTCATCCCCTCAACTTGGAGCCACAACGAGCGGCCACGTGGCCTGGTGACTATCCCATGCCGCCAACGGTAATCATAACCACACGCCAGGGCGGCAAAGTAGAAAACGCGTGCTCAGCTCCAGGCATTGTTAGAGTTGAGCTATTCACATCACCACAGTGGTTAGATACGAGCCACAACCCCAGTGTCCTCCGAGGCATCGATTGTTATGAGCCGAAGTCGAGTGCTCACGCAGTTCTCCTGTCCAATCCATGAGCCGCGCTCGACTGTCGTCAGAGTGGATGGTTTCGATCCTAAAATAACGTCATTAAGCTTTGCGAAAGCAAGATTGAAAGAAATAGTACCTTTTTTCCTCGCAATTTCGCCGCGACCAGGAAGCTTCTGAATGAACGGCGGTTGGTGCGAGTATACTTGGTTCATACTAGGACCTATACTCCGCTGTAAAGTCACTAACATTGTAACCCGATATCATTTTATGACCCCTTTAAGCTTCTGCTGCTCTGGTTGGTGCCCCTGCGCTCCTGTATTTGGGTTTCTGACAATTTTATATTTATGGCAGTGAAAAAGAAGAAACTTTTGCGGCGAGGTGAACTTCTAAAGGATGTTTTTATGTGGCCTTCCAGGACATACTATACTCCGTTCACCCTTAAAGAGACACTGACAGGGTATCTATACTCGCCCAGATTTTTATTTGTATATGACATATGAGAGCCAAACTACCCAAAAACACAATTTGCGGCTTGAAATTCTTTTTTTTCTGCCAGAAAATTGCCAATCGAGAACTAATATCATGAATAATATGATCATATTACTTTTTTTAAAGTGATGTAAAGGAATTACTCACTCACTTTTCATTCATTATAGCAGTTTAAAACAGAAAAAAAAATTAACTTTTTTGATGTTGTTTTTTGGAGTAAAGAAACGATAATCAAAACGGTTCACACGAATTCAAGCAAGAGAAGCATAACGAAACTCAAAGCGGCACCGAAATCACAATGACCGCCCTCGGTGAGCTCTGGCTTCTGCGACGTGCCATGATCGTTCTAGCGGCAGCTCTGGCCCTAACCCATACCTCTTCCGGCAATATTTGCTGCTACAATATTTTCTAGGCACCTCCCCAATCTTCCGCAATAGTAAGTCCTTCGCTGGCGCTGGCCATGGGTGGCGTTGCGGCGGACGCCGCTATCTTTAGATCTATTGGGGCGAACCCCCATCATTTACATGAGGTAGGCCAGCTCAGCGGAAATCAATGATCCTTAGCGGCTCAATGGCAGTTGGCGCCGTCGTTTAACTCCGGTCGATCGTGATTAATTCAACTGTCGTTGGCTTAATGAGAGTTAAGAGCGCTTCAGTAACTAGGGTATTAAATCGGCATAACTTATCCTTGTCATGTGGCTCGTGATAGTTGAAGTTACTAAACACACGAGACACCTGAAAACGTTGAGAAATAATTTTGTATGCAAGAAAAAAAAAGAAAAAAGAAATAATATAAAAATGAACGCCATTGAGAACTCCCTGTAACGCCGAATTAGAGCGGAGCTCTTGAGGAGGAGGAGAGGAAGGGTACTGAGGAGGGCGTACCCCTCCTCCTCACCTCCTCATCCGGCCCGCTACTCCTCCTTCCGAGCGGCGCCGGCGTCGCCGTCGCCGTCGGCGTAACCGTGTGGTCACGTGACCCTCGTGACGTCGCGTTACGCTCGTGACTTCAGGTGGCCCTCGTGACTTCATGTGGGTCACGTGACCTCATGGGGTCATGTGACGTCACCTGAACCACGTGATATTACGGGGGTCACGTGACATCACGGGTGTCACGTGACTTCATGGAGGTCACGTAATGTCATGGGGGTCACGTGATGGCATGGGGGTCACGTGACGTCGCCGGGGTTATGGGACGTCATTGGGGTCACGTGACGTCATTGGGGTCACGTGACATCAAGGGGTCACGTGACGTCATTGGGGTCACGTGACATCAAGGGGGTCACGTGACGCCATCGGTGTCACATGTGCTCACGTGGGTCACGTGACCTGACGGTAACGCCGACGGTGACGGCGACGGTGACGCCGCTCAAGCCGGAAACGAGTACCTAAGAGCTGCGCTCTAAAAAAAATGTATATACACAAAGTCGTACATGCACAGTCTTAAGTGAATTAGTTGTTAACGTCTTCATGGGTAGGACTCGTGGTTTACATTGTTTGTGGATCGATCCTTGCCGTTGACCTGTATGACTTATGAAGGGTACGAGCAGTGTTAACGGTCAAGTGGCTAGATGTTCGGGCAATCGGGCAGTTGATAGGGCATGAATGAAATTCCTTCCTTGGCGGATTTTCTTCTTTTCGCTCCCTTGCGGTCGCGTCCGCCTCGTACAGGCCGGCGCCTCGATAGCTTGAGGAGAGGGGGTGATGCGTCGGGGCTCTCGAAGCTTGGGCACCCAGCTTGAAGTAGTCACTGTGAGCCGGGACCTTGGAAGCAATAGTAATTTGCTGCCGGTCGCCCCTTGGGGCCTGGGCACTCCCCCGGATGATGACAATGTTCGTCCTACCCGGTCCAAGCCATACTTTTGAATGCTCATAATCCCTTCACGCCCCCTCGTCTCACGCCATTTTTTTCTTGTATTGTCTTCTTCTTTTCTTATTTTCATAATGACCTAGAAAGGCCTCCAGGACCACGAATATCGAAATTATTTTGCTTCGATTTTGTGAACGTAGGAGGCGGAAAATCATTTTCAAAGTACCGCTGAAGGACATCCTTCCCGGAGTGTGACGTCATATTAAAAGTTTTCGGGATCTCCGCTCTCGCGCATCTAGTCTCGAGACTCCAGCTAGCTAGTCTCGAGTCGGTCGAAGTCCAATCAACCAGTTTCTAACGTTTTGTATACTCCGTTTCACCTTATGCTGTACCGCAGCGAAAGCTAGAAGCGCGAGCTCATAGGGTTGGTAGCTGCCTTTAATGCACGAGAGGTTGTGCCGCCGAGACGTGCCCTAGAGCAAGGAGCTCGCGCTTGTAGCCTTTCCTGCGGTACATCATAAGGTGAAACAGAGTATAGTAACATCAGTCTCATCGCTTCTGCGATCAGTGTTGAAGACTCCGACGAAGCGAGTGACACCGCAGACATCACCATTTTAAAACCGCGTGCTCGAAACGGGAATGTAAACGTTGAAGCTGAAGAGCGGAACGATCGGAGAGCCAAGTTTGCGAGAGCATGCCGAAGGACGCTGCCCGTTGGGCGGAGGAAGTCACCGATCCACCAAACGCGGCAGCATTTTCGAATAGCACTTATTTTTGTACCGTGCCATTTGAGATATGGCCTGGCATTAAAATATGGTTGACAAGTTCCCATTGTAGACGAGCGATTTATCCAATGCAGCATAACTGATGGTCTATCCGGTGGTTTAACAATGCCTGGAGCTTAGCAGGCGTTTTCTACTTTGCCGACCCCAGTATGTGGCTATGATTACCGTTGGCGGAATAGGAGAGGCACTAGGTCACGTGGTCAGTTGTTCTGGCTCCGAGTTGAGGCGTTGAACGATGCTCATACACTCCGAATTTATTGGCCGATTGCCATTGCTTGTAAATAAATACTGAGACAAGTGTATTCCGTTAATGACGTTGCGGGGTGACTGAGAGTTGTATTTAGCGACAGTAGAAAAATCGTTTAATGGCTCCTTTAAGTGTACTGAAACTACGAATTGTGGGGTCTTCACATTTTTTTCTTTGAATGTGTGAATAAATAATTGCTTTCTCTTTTAGTACTGCATAAGAATCGCTGCGGTTAATATATGTGTTTTGTTAGCGTTATGAGTGTGGGCGTTTCGCTAGCTGAACCGCTATTGCAACCTTTGCTCGGCATGTGTTCAGAAGGAACAGTTTAGGATTAGTGCATCGTACGACCTGCACGTGCACACCATCTTTAGAAAAAACCTTATTCATTGACCGCTTTAAAGAAAAATTGCAGTGGCTTAGCTCGGCTATGCCAGGATATACGTAGCGTAAGCTTAGGTTCAGCTGGTTAATCTTAGGTTTCCTGGTTTTCTAGAATTAGCTTGATTATCATGCTTTATGCTGCTTCAATAACACACACACGGTATACGCATTGTGTGACTAATTCGGGATCCTATGAGTTAAACTTCTCCACTTTTCTTATTGCGGAGGAGGCGCCGTGTAACCGAACTTTCGGTTGCACGTAAAAAGATCTCCAGGTGGTCCGAATGAATCCTCAGTCCTCTGCTGGGGCGTGCCACATGCCCGTCGTTAGTCGTTGGTTTGACCAGCTGTGCGCCGTGTTGTTATGTATCATTCATGGTGCAAGATAATACTCTTCAGGTGAGGACAGCGCGCTCCTCACCCAGTGCAGATAAAGTTCGCTTTTCACTCTCTCTCTTCCTTTCTCTCACTATGGTTTCAAGCGGTGACGGCAGATGACTCGTCGACCCGTGGGCACGGCAAAGACGGCTCGTGCCGCCTCATGCTCCACACGCGCAGAGCTCCAGCGAGGTTGTCGCTCGTGCTGAATGACAACGGCGTACCGGGGTGTCATGGCAACGAGATATTTTTTTCGCTCTCACGCAGTTTCGCCGTTTGGCCGCCGGCGACATTGTCAGCCGCGGGCACGGTGACCGCGGAATAATGCAGCCTTTCGGATGCCCGTCGAACGAACACTATCTGATTCCTCGCGCCGCGCGTTCAGCCCCGCCGTGTCCTCATCTATACTCTGTTTCATACTTAGTGTGCAACGCTGTCAAAGCTACTGGCGCGAGCATGGGACTTGATCTCGTTGATCATTTGCGCGCGCTCTCGCGCAAACAAAACCATTGGTCAAGCCACGCGCTCGCGCCAGTAGCTGACAGCGTTGCACGCTAAGTATGAAACAGAGTATAAAGAGTATCTTACACCGTGGTATCAAGCAACCAAGCTGCCACCCAGAACAACCGGACAGCGCAAGCCATGATCTCGAGCGGGTGCATGCGCGCGGCACGTGCATCGAGGACTGACCTATACTTCATTTCAGCTTACGTCCAGACGCAGCCAATGCTACTAGCGCAAGCATATGGCCCTGAACAGTGCTTGCACTGCACGAGCCCGCGTTCTTAACAGGGACGCTGGAAGCCCGGAGCTCGCGCTTGTAGCATTGGCTGCGTTTGGACTGAGCTGAAACGAAGTATAGGCGCCATACCAGTCCTGCCCGTTCCGTCACTGCTCCTCGCGCATGCGCAGCATGGCTCTCTAGGAGCCCCGCGAAACTGCTCAACCTCGGCCACTGGAGCATACGCTACAAAAACAAACACGCGAGGTGCTCAAGGCGTTCCTCATTTTGAGTCTGGCCTAACCGCTGCGTTAATCAGCCGTCGGTTGCTTTGAGCAAAAAAGAAGTTGCCTTTTGCGAACATTTGTGGGTGATTGATCTGTTTACACCCCTTAGGCAGCACCACAATGTTGTTCCGACGTTGGCCTAACATTGGCAAAGACCGGCCTCAATATCGGACAATACTGGAAGCGCTACCCAATCCAACGTTGGCCCAGACATCGGTGCCAATGTTGGGCCACTGTTCAGCCATCGTTCCAGCCAATGTTGGCCCCATTATTGGTGCCAATGTTGGGCCATTACGAACCCATGGTTGCAAGCAATGGTGGTTCCAGATTGGCAAAGACCGGCGTAAGGTTGGACAATACTGGAAGCGCGATGCGATCCTATGTTGGCCGTCATTGGCGTTGATTTCTTACCATCGTTGCACTCGCCCAGCTGTTTGCAAGTGCACTCGCCAAGTTTGAAGTAAGGAAGGTACACAGACACAAGGGATTGTTTTGAAATCTCCTAAACGTTTATTACACACAGCCTATTCTGTCGACAAGTAAAACTAAGCAATTTGTAATATGTGAAGAAGTACTACTCAGCTGTAATACGACTGGGAAGATTGCAAAGCAAACAACAACCAAGGTAATAGACCTATTGCTATATTACCCAAGAATCAAGGAGAATGCAGGGATTGGTGTTCCACGCGCCGCACGTGCTGGCCTCAGCAGTAGTACATTTTCTAAAGAAAATACCTAAAACAAATGGCATCTTGCACGCGCGTTCGTCGACGCTTTATTTGGTTATTTACTTCGAATCTTTAATACGAGGAAGGCGTGCGCGTGGGGCGCGTGGAACACCAATCCCCTGCATTCTCCTTGATGCTTGCAACCTTTGCTCGGCATGTCTTCAGAAGGAACAATTTAGGATTAGTGCATCGTACGACCTGCACGTAGCAAGCCTAATTAGCAAGCCGCGCGCGCAGCTTGCTAAGTAGGCAGCGCGCGGCAATATAGCAAATGGTCTATTGCTGGGTAGTGTCCAGTCTCCCGGCAGCTGGCTGAATTTTTGCCCCGAAATTCTACCGGTAGTCGCCCCTCATTTGTGGTGCAATCAGTTCATCGAACGACATTTCATCGACAGATCGTTTCATCAACACGCGATGTTTCATAAAAAAAAACTCAGAATTAGCTTTTTTTTTTCTTTTGCAATGAATTGTTGCAGACTTACCATAAAGCGGCATGAAAGCGTGGGCTGGTTCGGTGAGCACGCGCCTCAGGAATACACGCGCGTTGAAAAGCCCCTACAGTGAGTAATTTGCGTAAGAAATGTCGAGGAAACATTGCGCCTCAGGAATACACGCGCGACGAAATGCCCTTACAGCGTGCAATTCGCGTAACGAATGTCGATGAAACGTGAATGTCGACGAAACGTGTATTCACGAAAAGGTGGCCACGAAACGTGTTTTCGCGAAACGCAGGGAGAATAAGAAAGTCAGTATTCTACCTGCAGTTGTGACATTATTTCAGACAGATAATGGCAGGCGACTGTCGGTAAGATTGCGGGAAAATTATTCTCCCGGCTGCCAGGAGATAGGCACTGCCTAATTCTAGAAGTTATTCGGAAGAGTACCCGTAGAAGAACGGACAATGATCACCAAGTAGGTTGCAGCGCACTTACGTTGAAAATACCGGACTTGAAAGATGTAATCCGAGGTATATGTCGACACGGGCACTGCAGAACACTACCACTCAAACACAAAAACTAGAAGGAAGTGATCCGTGAAGATTCAACACGATGTAGCACACGCTGCCATTTGCCGAACCGAACACTAAACGATTCACAAGAATGTCTTGGGCTTCTTTAAAGAAATCGATACAGGTAGGACTTTTCGAACGAGATACCATTTACCACAGAAGCGAAATCCACAGCAGGCCCGCAGGCCGCATCACACGCGAAACTAGGTCCGGTCTTCGCAGGCATTCCGGGTTTGTCAACGGCTAATGCGTCATCCGTCAAACCACGTGATCACGCTTCTGCCGTTACCTGCGCACAGAGAGCGGATTCAAGCGATAAAAAGTATACGGTTCATTGGTCCGGCGAGTACGCACCGTCTACCACGCCTTCAGCTTAGGGAGAGAGAGAAAAGAGAGAAGGAGTAGAAAGGAAGCAGGCCAGAACGGGGGTGCGCTTACAAAGGCTAATCTTCAGGGGCATCTCAACAATGAACACAACGAGAGGATTTGTCACTTGTACCCAAGGTTGATAGTGCAGTGGATGTTATGCGTGGCCTTGGGCTTTAGGCAGGTTCCGTGCTCTGCCTTATCACCAGCTTCGAGACTGTAGTCACGTGACCCTAACCGGAGACACGATTGGCCTAAAACACGCATAGCGTCTACCCTGCTGTCAATACCGATTGAACAGGACAGCTCTTTGAAGGCCAGCTTTTGAACTTCTAAAGAAGCTGTCCAGCCCAAAAGTGATTCTAAACGGGGCAAGTTTGAAGACACTATGTTTTACGTCGTATAACCCACATTATAATTTAGAATGAAGAACTAAGCGCGACTATTTTTTGCGCACGATGTCCACAAATAAATAAATAAATATATATATAATATATATATATTATTTTATCAATAAATTTAAAATTATTTGTACACTGTTAGGTTCGCGTTTTTAAACTTCAAATTTTTTACGAAAGAGTTACACATAAAAGACACCACGGACAGCACATCGTCCGACTTTCAACACACGATGAATCGCCGACGCTCGCAGACAGAAGGTTGCGATGCTGCGCGAACGGTTTCTGAAAGATGCTGCGTAGGGTACGCCGGGCGCAACGGCTTCGCGACCGTTCGAAGGGCAAAGGATTCGCGACGACAAAGTAGCGTCTTGCAACTTCAGTATGCTAACGGGGCTCGAGAGTCCCACGCTCACATTTCCGCAGAGCGAGCGCGGCCGGCCAGATCGAGGCGCAGTATGCTCTCGCGTCGCGATTGCTACGTCGTTGCTCTGCCTACACTGATGACATGTGCACTGGCAGTCGAAGCAGCCCTCTCGAGACTTCATTCGAGTCCAATAGACGACTTTATAGCGCAATAGACTCTCGTAAAACTGAGAGTAGAAGTCATTTCGGTTGCGGCGTAAGCGGCGGCTTTATGTTTGTTGACACCTGCGTCGACAATGACGAAATATGCACAGAAACATTAAATATAAAAATAGAGCACGCAGAAAGAAATACAAACATGGCAGGGGCACGGACAAAGTAGAAGACGTTAACGCTACGTAATGCATATACATACAAAATACACTGGAAGAGACAAAAATAATTAAATCTAAAAAACGAAATTAAGTTGTCAACGCCGAGGTAAGGCAATGCGAAGAGAGAGCAGCCGGCAAAAAAACTGCAATAGTCCTATAGGCAGCTAAGGACGTATTTGTGATCGCGGTTATAAAGCACCGGCGACGTACGCCCCATGAAGTTGGCTAAATAAAATTCTCGCCCCGAGCGAGCGCATGAATGACTCTTTTCCACTTTCCTACCTCTGCAATGCAAAAAAGAGGGTCGCGGGTCTATAGCCTAGGCGACACAAATATCGATAAGCCATTGGCTATGGCAGTACAATATTGACCAGCCTATACCAAGACATCACCAATATTGGAAAACTCTTGGCATTGACAGTTTAATATTAACCAGCTTAAGCCAGCATATATTCAATATCGGAAAGCCATTGGCTCTGACAGTCCAATATTGTACAGGTTATACCGGCGTATATCCAATATTGGAAAGCTATTGGCTTTGACAGTCCAATATTGGACAGCTTATGCCGGCGTATAGCCAATATCAGAAAGCCAGTGGCTCCGACAGTCCAATATTGGACAACTTATGCCGGCGTATATCCAATATTGGAAAGCTATTGGCTTTGACAGTCCAATGTTGACCAGCATATGCCAACGTATCACCAATATTGAAAAACCATTGGCTTTGATAGTCCATTATTGTCCAATGTGATTCCAATATTGGGAAACATATGGCTCAGTTGGGCCATTGTTGGGCTATTCTTTGCCACATCAAATCCAATGTTGGCCCAATACCGTGTGCTGTCTGGACCTTGTACCTATGTCCCCTGTGATGAATCGTGCTTCATCTTTCTTTCTTCACTTAATATACCAGAGTTATGAGTACGCGGCTGTGTATGTTCTGTTTTCCTTCCTCGTTTTTCTTTGTCTCTTTGTGCGCGATTTTTCATCACGTTCAACGTCTACCAACCAGCCCATCTTACTACTTTACTACAAAATCTCCATATTATGAGTACCAATTTTCAACGCAAAATAAGCTACAAACACTGTTTTTCTTTCAAGTGCGGGCTTTTCCAGGTCGTCAGAAAATTCCTCGTCATAATTTCACGGAACAATTTAATGTTATCATGGCCATAAGAATTATATATCTCAAACATTTCGTTTGCCACCGATTGCCTGTTTGATGCAAATTTCTGAGCGGGGCACTGCAGCAGTTCCAGAGATTATACATTTATGGTGATTACATAATCAATGACCTCTACGCATTCAAAAGGGACCCACATTACATTTCTGCAAGACCTATGTGCTTGTTAAAAGACGTTCAAAGGTTTTTGTATTATAAACACAAATGTTCCTTTTTGTATTCATTACTAAATGCTTACTATCTGGTGTCAAGGACATTAAAATTAATCTGCATATTTATAGTTTAGAAAACCCAACTATAGAATATTGATGTAGTATACATGCTATGATAACCCGACAGATGCCCCACACCCGCAAGACAGCACACCCAATTTGTTGTGCATAAGTTTCTGTTTCTTCATGACCAGTAATTATAGCCCACATCAAGAAATCTCAACAGCTGGCCGGTGACCTTGACGGGAACAGGCCAAACTACTAATGGAGATAAACGAACTATGGGTACTGGAAACGACAATCATCTTTGGTTCACCTATTTATCACCAGTATAACAAGTGTGACAGTCAACAAGACCTAAAATTAACATTGTGAATGTTAAAAAGATAGTTACTTCGAGCGGCGCACTGCTCATTGAACCGAGCGCGCCCCGGACTCCTCCGGAAAAAAAGGGCACTAGAAAGAGCGAGGAAAAAGTAGAGTAAAAAAGCGTTCAGCCTTTCCACTCTGATGAAGATGGAAGACCAGCGAAGTTGTACAATGGTAGGATTGAAGGATTTTAAAAACTGCTTAGCCAGCGTGGCGTCCTGTCGTCGCCGGGCCTCGCGCTTGCGCTTGGCTTTCCTGGCACAATGGTCGTCCGTGGCGTTGACCCGCCGGCGCCGGTCACATCGTCGCTTCTGTTCTCGGCGTCGCTCCGGAGAGCGATCTGCTCTTCCTTCGCAAGGGATTCGGAACCTCCCGACGCAGTGGAACTCGAGGCGATACTTGCTTCTTCGCGGTGTTTGCGCGGCCATTCGCGCTGCTGGGCACGTCATCGCTCTTTGCGCTCCAGCTATTCTTCCTCCAAACGAACTGCACGCGGCCGACCCATCGTGAGTTCAAAGGTCAACTGATAAGAGCGCTAGCGCGACCTCGACGTCGCGGGACACAGGACACACGATTGGTGGGTGGGACGATGAAGAAGAGCGACGGTGAACTGGCTCGAATTTTATGTCGACACGCCACTTGTCTGCGGACACGATAGTGGGGGAACTAGCACTTAAGAAGTTCGCATTAAAAGCAGCCGCTACATTAGACGTGCTGAGTGATGCCCCGACGGGCTGATGCAATGCGGAGAGCTTTGCTAAGTTACGCCGCGAGCTTGCGCCAACACTAAGCACCAGTTCTCAGCCTTCTTTGACTGGAGAGATGATTGATGTCTAGAATGTTGATCGTAAAATTGTTTTTCCGTGCCGTGATAGCATATTGCTCGACGTATTTATATGTTTTAAAAAACAAATGATGTCAAGATAATTATTACTGCTTGCAAGGAGATAACGGGATCGGCAAGTCTGTTTTAATCGAAAATGGTTACACACATGGATGCCGAAGCTTAGGACAAGACGTTTCGTAAACTGTGTGATTATTTAGCTCCTGCGTTTATAGAAGTGCGTGTCGCTTTCCGTTAACCGAAACTTCTAGACGAAGATCTCAGCCGGCGCTGTCTGAAGAAAACTACTGCCGCAAGGTCAAGCCTTCTGTAGCATTGTGCACGTTTTTGTTTTTTGTAGCGGGACTGGCCCAAGCTTAGCGTCCTACGCAAAATAATTTGCTTTATCTGACTTGATTCATTTGTTTGCGCGTGTTATTTTGGAATAAGAAAGTCTATTCCTGTAAATTGGTCCACTTCTTTTTATATCCTGCAAATCTCGTGATTGCGACTATGGTTCCAATACTAAGAGAATACCTAGAGGTGCGCATTTTCGAGACATTTGGCTCTCGGCCTCAAGTGTTCACCTAGCATTAGATTTGCTCAGTTTTGCGTCCGTTATAAAAGTAGGTTGCCTGCAGCTCTCGAGTCATGAGCAGCGCACGTGGCTTGCTAAATTGAATATTTTCGGGATGCCTTTTAATTGCGCGCTATAATGGTCACCCACCTTGCTCGCGAACGCAGTACAAGCAAATAGTATTAGGGAAAAGTTGAAGCGCCTTTATTTTGTTGATATTGTTTCTTATAATTATTTGCGGTTTTTAGGGCACAACGATAGACGCAGATAAAGGTATTTATTTGGATCATTGCTTGCGTATAGTGGAACACCAGACCGCCGCTTTCATGACTGCATCTTCCGTGGGCTTGCAGACGGTAGTGGAATGGCAGACTACTACCGGAAGTTGCCGCCCCATATACTCGGATAACTAGCAGATGGCGTCAAGCGGCATTCTATACTTCGTTTCAGCTGGGTCCAGACGCAGCCGATGCTACGAGCGCGAGCGTGTGGCCCTGAATAGTGCTTGCATTGCACGAGTGCGCGTGCTTGGCAGGGACGCTGGAAGCCCCGGAGCTCGCGCTTGTAGCATCGGCTGCGTCTGGACCCAAGCTGAAACAAAGTATAGCGCCACTGGACGTTGGGACAGGAAGACAGGTCTGCGCTCGTGCTCGGCCGAGTGACCAGGCCTTCCTCGTGGCTATGGGTGGGGCCACTGATTTCTGGGTGGGGCTTAGAGCGTAACGTAAGCTCCAAACAAACTGCGTCTCGCAACAAATATATTGCGCTATATTTTGCTTTGTCAAACATTTATTTTGTCACATAAGCTCACATTTAGGCGCTTCTGAAAATGTCTTATTAATTTTAGTTTTTGTTGTATGTTGTGAGTTGTTACAGATATTTGCAAGGTGACATATTTTTTCTATTTGCTTTCCCAGGGTACGGGACGCTATGAGACATCTCCAGAAGAAACAGGGTCAACATCAATATCTAAGCCACTTGGAAAGCAAAAGGGCAAAGCAGGTCTCATCCTACCTGTTCTACGACATAATGCTACCCCTGTTCCTTCTTACGGGCTTTGCGTTGTCCGCGTTTCTTTTCGTCCGCATTGTGGCAAACTCCATCGAGGCCCAAAATGTAAGCAAGCAAAAACCATCGCGTAGAATTAGTTAAACTGTATAAGCACAGCCTATTCAACAACTCATCGAGCAGTGTTGGCGACTGTGAACGTCTGCAATTTCTTGTTGGAGGTCATAGGCAACCCACGCTTCGTTTGCGAATCACAAGTTGTTCTTCGCGGTAACCAAGATGATATGGACTGGTGGATTAAGTTGTTCGAAGGACCTGTAAATAAGGGGCCGCTTGAACTCTATTACTTTCTGTGTGTTGGTGAAACGTTCCCACCAAAATATGGCTTGTTTGTGAACGCGCGATCGCGTTTAAAAGTCTGTTTACTTGATTTTGTGCAAGCTGCGCAGCACCGTCCAATCAACAGCCGAGGAGAGTTTCACACCTCACCTTCACCGAAATTAAACTTTTGAATTGCCTCCAGTTTTGAAACGTATGAACATATACGCATAGGGTGACCACAATGCGCCCCAGCGCATGAAAACAGACCGGAAAATGTTCGGCGCAATTGCACAGAATGCTCACATTTTTAAGAATACACAGTAATGATGTGGAGTTTACCTCGAAGAATGTTAAGGAGTTGATTCCTTCTTGCCATAAGTGAGACCAACGAACATACACGGGTCCACGGCGGAAGTGTTAAAAAACGACCGATTTACCCCGGCAGGAAAAACTGATTGAAAATACAATTCCCCAACAACGTTGGCCACTGGAAAAAGCATTCTTATTTGCCTGGTCAAAGCGGTTTGCCCAGTCTCGTCATAATTAGAAGGAAAACCGCAGTGCTTTAGGCGTTACCGAAAAAAAGTAACCAACTACGACATACGACAGAAAATAATCCCTAGAGAAGGGGAACAAGAGGAACAAAGGACAAACACGAATCTCCAAACACAGCTACAGGTGACTGGTGCGCGACCGAAAAAAAAATCCGCCTGGTCCGGGTAGCTGTGTTTGGAGATTTGTGTTTGTCCTTTGTCCTTCTTGTTCCCCTTCTCCAGAGATTATTTTCGTCATTCTTATCCAGCTCGATTGCACGTTTGCATTTAATTGCATTATAATCAAAAACAACTATGCTACACGTTATTTTGAAAATAAAGTACCGTGTTACCAACTTACGCTACTTAATATGAAAGGAACTCGTTACCCTTAAAGTCTCAATTTGAGATAGTTGGTACATGTTAGGTATAAGTTTCAGCTAGAATATAAACGCAAACACAAAAAAATAGAAAGGGACAAACACACCGCTCTGAGTTTGTCACTTTCTATCGTTTGTGTTTACGTTCGAGCTGTCACTTGTATAGCTAACTCGTTACCGTTACTCTTACCTATATAAAGTAACGCGTTACATTTGCGTTACTTCATATTTATAAGTTACAAATATTTTTGGCGACAGCTTTCTTCAACACTGAGACAAAAGGCATGGGTGTTGAAGTTTCCCTAAACTGGGACTTTCAGCGTGGGAAAAAGACAGGAAAACTAGTTGGTGTACGTGGAATGAGAGAAATATCTCATGACTGGGCATCTATACTTCCTTTCAGCTTAACTCCAGACACAGCCGACGCTACGAGCTAATCGGAACAATCAAGGAGCGTCAAAAGCGCAAGTCACTGGGCCTCTTTCGTTTACGATAGGTTCAGCGATGAAAGAACACGTACAGAAACGTTATGAACATTATGATGGTGCCCTTTGAACGCTGCCCGATCGGTCCCATCACCTCGTGGCGTCGTCTGCGTCTGGACGGAAGGTAAAACAAAGTATAGAAACACAAAATGATTTAAATGTACTATTGTTTGTTAGGGTTTGGAAAGAAGGTGTAACCAGTAATATAACTACCTTACCCGTAACTAGAAATAAGTAACATAAGTACAGTGCTAATCACACTTGTCTATAACACGCGAGCGTGCGGCTTTCTTTGAGGAGCGCTAGACTGGTGGCATTCGCGGAAACTAAGCTAGTCACGTGGCGCCACGTGGAACGGCCCGCTTGAGGGGTGTCCTGCCCACTATATCAGCTGGCGGCGAACGCGGAAGGCTGCTCGCACGCTTTTAACAAACATCATTGCTCAACAATAAACGAACTAAAGCATGAAGACGTATCAACGATGTCGTCATCAAAAAACAGAAATATATCATAAAGCACTTTACTTTTATCGCTTATCAAGCTGATAGAGTGGGCAGGACACCCGTCAAGCGGGCCGTTCCATGTTGCGCCACGTGACTAGCTTAGTTTCCGCGAATGCCACCTGTACAGCGCTCCCCGGAGAAAGCAAGCACGCTCGTGCGTTATAGACAAGTGTGATTAGCACTATACATTACTCGTAACAGGTTTTGAAAAAAGTAACGAGTACGTTACGTAAAACAGTAACGCCTTATGAGTAACGCCGTTACTTGTAACGAGTTTGCGCCAATACTGGGTAACAGTACCCTGAGGAATGTACTCTTACCTCCAAAGGGGCTTAAAGTTTCTTCCTGAAGGAGCCAAGATGGCCCCTAAAGCAGGCTTTGAGTTTGAACTTTACAGCAGGAGTTAACGTTAGGCTATTACTGGGCTGGTGACAGGCTGGTTACCTCAAGGATGTAAATACTGAACTATTTCTTTGTAAAGTCTGCGCCTTCTTTTTCGCATAGGTTCCCAGTCTCGCCACGTCGCGCCAAGCTTTTTTAAAAGGAAACAAACGCTGTTTTGAATATGAGGAAAAACACTCAAATCGTATTAATTTGGCCACCAAGACTGCGAACATCAAGATTATTTTTCAGTTTTTTTGCGCGGAGGTACTGAAAACTTAGTTTTAAAATGCCACTGAAGCGCTTCCCCTCGCGAAGTAGGACGTCATATCTAAAGATTTTCGGAATCTCCGCTCTCGCGTATCTTCAGCGCCTATTAGAGACGCGTGCGATCAAAGTAGTAACTGTTGTCGGCCTTCCTCGATTAGCCGAATGCTGACTATGATGTCAGCAAAGGATTTCTTATTGATAGAAGTAAGGGTGATGTAAGAACATCAATTTTGACTGTGTTGGCAGTGCTGGTTACAGAAACGCTCTGATTTGATGCTTCGACCATGCTAATTACAAACACTATCAAACTTGTGGCTAACAAGGCAATGACGTCAGTAGAGGGAACCATAGGGGGCGCCGCGAAAACACCTCGCCGCTAAAACTTCATCCTCCCTCAAGCTGAGACTACAGTCAAGGCTACAAGCCCGAAGCTAGCCCGCGCTGCTGTTTCTTAAACGTGAATTTGAAGCGCGAGCGCTCGTCCTGCCGAAGAAAGCTTTAAAGCACCAACCTTGTGCTCTCGTCCTTGTGACATTGGCTGCAATGTCAGCTTAAGAGTGAACGGAGTACAAGAAAAACGCTGAAGAGACACGCGCACTTTCGCTATTTTTAAAAAGGTAAGACAAATAAGTGACGACTGATGCCAGCGCGACGTCGCATAACTTTAGTTCACTGGAGGCAGGCGGCAGTGCGACAGGCGGCTCGTTGCGTCTCGTGCTCTTCACACGCAAAGCTCCAAAGGGGTTCTCGATCGTGCAGAAATACTAAAGTTCCCTCGATGCATTGCGGCAGCGGAAACTCAAAGGAGCTATGCAACAATTTTTGTAAGTTGCGTAAACGCCGCTTAGAACAAATTCCTTACGGTAATCTCCTATGTAACACAATTCGTTTTTCACCACACCCAATAGAGGTCGCAAAAATAATAAAGAAAAACAAGCAGCGTTCATCTCCTCAACTCGCAGCCAGAACAAGGGCCCACGTGATCGGGAGACCATTGTATGCCGCCAATGTTAATCACAGCCACGTGCTAGTGTTGGCGCAGCACATGACAAGCGCTGTGTTCCAGATATTGCTATGGTTCGGCTGTTGTCGTCATTGCAGCGATTGGACACGAGCCACTACCCGAATGCTTGACGAGCTATTGATTATCACGAGCCGCGTTCAAATATCGTGACTGGGTGATACTGCGATCCCCCATCTACGTTATCAAGTTTTGCGAAGAAGAGAATGATAAAAAGCACTCGGTTTTATTCTTGAAATGACACCGGAACAAAACATTTGTTGGTCAGTGGCTTTGCGGGCGAGTATACTTGGCTCCCTCTTGTGCCGGTAAGCTTTTGCGAAGAGAAAATCATTCCATGCCAATATCGTTGCAGAGTCCCTTTAACAAAACTGGCTGGTCAGGTCGCCTATTGCACCCGCTGCCTAAACGAGTGACACGCGCTTGCCGACCAAAAGATCCAGGTATGACGTATAAACTGGTCGGAGGTTTTTCGCGTTATTTCGTGTTTAGTTACGTCTTCACAGAAAACGAACGTAATATTGTCACGGATGAGATTGATGACTCGATAAATAAGCCACTGAAAACTGAACAAACAGAACGTTTCATGTGGCAGACTTGTGTTAAAAAATATTGTAGCGTCGTAAGCGTCGAAGTCCGCACAACAACAGGGGTCGAGCGCTGAAGCAAGACAGACGCTGCCGCCCCAAGGTGCTCACAATACACACCTATGGTCTTCTGGAGCAATCGGCGTAAAACGTTTGGCGCGTAGAACATTCAGACATCGAGCAAGCAACAAGCCTCTTACATTTGTCATATCGCGACATTTACAAAAATGACAAAATGGTACCTTCGACCCCCTCCCACGAATCGAACCTCGCCGTTTTACGTGGGAGACAAGCGCGACAACCCGTTGGCCACGTTTTGTTTTCTTTGTTGCCGGGCAAATTAACACAGGCACGGGCACACAATAACATAAACGAGAAACTAAACTCTCCGCCAAGCTTAGGCTAGCGTCATGGGTCTAAACTTATCGCAGAAGCCACTCTGGATCCCTTTCACGTGCCTTGACGAGTTAAAGAAAAGAAATAGTACTCTTACGGAAGTACCCCTGTGCTTCACGTGCATTACTGTCAGCATGGCGCACGGCCATCCCCGACCTATGCGGTGCAGACAAAGTAGCATTACAAGATAAAATGGAACGCCGAAATCGTTCTCCCCAGAAAGATACCTGATCCCATGGGGCCCAAGCTATCACTCCTTTTTCATTGTTCGCCCGGAGGACGTCCCACAAAAAAACACGCTATTCCAACACTGCAGGAAGACATCTTCAATGGCTTCCGGCTTCTGAAAGAAAACAGTGAGCGCCCCACGGGAATAAGAGGCCTATATCATCCATCTACGTCATCACCTGTAGGGTACCTAAGTGCAATTTAACAAAAACGTTTTAACACCAGGGCCGGCTTGCTAGAACAGCGTCTCAGCTGAGACTGGGTGAAAGAAAGCACTGCAAAGGCTGGGACGCGCGAGCGTCTTGAGATGCAGCTGAGTCCCGCTCAGCTCGTGCGCTGGCTTTGGCAGTGCTTTCTTTCACCCAGTCTCAGCTGAGACGCTGGTTCTAGCAAGCCGGCCCAGGTTCCGCTAGCAGTCGTTTCCCCTTTTTAAAACGTCCTTGCTCGGGCCAGCGGTGCACAAAACTCTCTACATCGGAACAGAAAAAAGAACGTCGCAGATAACCGTTCTGGCCACGGACCCGTTTGTTCAGTAACGCGAGTGGTATTACTCGCGTCCCTGAACTTCAAAAAGAGCGTCGTCTCGATTCAGCATGCATGGGAACAAAACATCGCGAAACAGAAAACAAATAGTGGGAAACTACGGAGGTTGGTAAAACACAGTCCTATCGAGCGTGGTACGGGATTACAGTTCACAGTCTTATTGCGCGTAGTAATGCTTTAGGCGCACAACATGGGCGACTTCAGGTGGTGGTGGAGGGCGGGATGATGCTCTTATTTCGTCCAGCATCACCTTGTAGTTCAGATATTCGAGTCGTCGAAGTACCTTGCAGGGTCCAAGTACCGCTTCAGGAGTTTGTCGCTTATACCTCGGCAGCAAATCGCTGTTTACACCCATACCTTGTCTTCTTGTTGGAAGTGGACGTCGCGGCGACGAATGTTGTACCGGCGAGCGTCAACATGTTCTTGGTCTTGAAAAGAGTCTGACGAGCTGGCGATCCAAATCTGCTGGTTGGGTTATCAAATGGACCTCGTCGGTTCCGTCGTCCGCTGTGTCGTGGGGTAGCATCACGTTGAACATCGTTGTAACCTCTCTGCCTTGCACCAGCTGCAGTGGTGTCATTCCGATGGTTTCTTGAACTGTAATGGTGTTGGCAAATGTAAAAGACGGCACTGACCTCATCTTACGTATTGTGGACTACTTCCATAAATATCCAGATCATGTCGCCGATAGTCTTGTTGATCCGTTCTTTCAGTTCGTTGGATTGGGGATGGTAAGTCGTGGTTTGACGGTGATCGGTGTGGCTTAAACAAGGTATCTCCTGTGTCAGGCACTTCAGGAACAATGACCCCTTATTTGAAATAACTTAAACCATTTCGTAGGACGATGTACTTTAGAAAGAAGCTTGCAACTTCCAAAGCAGTCCCCGACGGAACGACTTTTGTGGTGGCGTATCGTGTTAGATAATCAGTGGCCAGGATCATCCAAAGGTTTTTTAGGGTTAACTGCAGAAAAGAAAGAACAAGATTCAGTTCGATTGGTTGAAACTGTGCAGTTGGCGGAGGAATAAGTTGCAGGATACCTGCCCTCTTCGTCGGTGGTTTTTTGCGTCACTGGTTCTTGTGGCATGATCGTGTGTAGAGGTGGATGTTTTTGAAGCTTGGACAAAACTAATTTTCACAAATATCGGCCATTGTCTGGCCGTAACCAAGGTGTGCGCACGTCGGCCCGTCATGGCAGGCGTGAAAGTTCTCTCGAAGGTCGGTCGGAATTACCAGCACGCAGGGCGAGTTGTCACCAAACTTGTTTGTAGAGTACATCTTGTCGAATGGCGAAGGTCGGCAGAGCTCGTGGGAAGACACGTGAAATGGTACTCCCGTGCCCTACAGATGCCCAATTAGTGCGCGCAGCTTGCGATCGTCTTGTTGATCGTGCCATGCCTTCGGTGTTTAATGCGCCTAGGAAGCGCTCGGAATCGTCGTTGGTGCCGCCGGAAATTTCCTCTACTGGGACTCTGCACAACAGGTCGGCGTCGCTGTGCTTGCGGCCTGCCTTGCAGAACAGTCATGTTGAACTCCATCAATCGAGGCGTCCGAGAGGGTCTTTGAGGTTCGGAAGCCAGCAGAGCGCACGTCATTTTGTGTTTCTCCGAAATCTGGACAGGTGTTCGCAGCGTCAGGTTGTTCTTACCAAGTTCGATGACCGCGCGGTATTCAGAGATGTTATTTTCGTACGTAATCTATGCCGGAAGATTCAAGGACTTACTCATGTTTGTAAACAAAAATAAAGTGAACGTTTATTTTAGTATGGTTGGGGTGGCCTCAGAGGCTTACGTTTTGATTGCGGTCGCCACAGAGGCTTACGAGTTCCATACGTTCGCAAACACCGTGCTCCGGCCGCCCGAGATATCGTCGTCTTTGTTCTTATTCCAGGGGGTCGCTTGTTTTAGAAAAAAGTCAACATTCGCCCATGCAGGAGCCTTGACATCCGTCTAAAGTTGAAGATACACAAATATTTAAGGCGATTAACGAAGACACACACAAAAAGAAATTAGTAAACAAGTTCACATAATGCAGTCTCGCAGTCTAGCAGATGGTGTGCGCTTATTTATAGGCATTCTTGCACCCGGCGGCTCCCCTTGCGTGTCTCCCGAATCTTTGGAGGCTACGTCGAGGTCCAAGGTGGAGTGCTGCCGACGTCGTTGACCCTCTTTTTAAACGGGAGACGTGTGCCGTCCTTGCGAACCGGCTCTCAGAAGTTTGGTCGAGCTCTGCCACTTGATAGGTATTTGCGGGCAGCACTTGGGTAACAACCAGGGGTTCTCGGTACTTTGGTTGCGTCTTCTGTGGATGTCCGATGTGATATGTTGCTCCCATGGTAAATACTGCTTCTCCAAGTAGTACACCATTGCTGGGTAGTGCTGACGATCATAATTATACTTTCTTCTTCCCTGTTCGTCCAATACCCTTTGCCTTACACCTAGACGCAGTTCGCAAGGAGCCTTGAATTACAAAAAAACAAATACCTCCGACTTGCATAACAACACCAACAATTTATAGGTAGACGTTTCGTCTCTTATGCGGGAGACATCATCAGCATGTGGCTTCCATGTGGCTTCATCGTCCAATGCTAGCTCCTGTGGCGCGATTCCGTAGAAGCTTGGACTGCTACCGTAGGCATTTCGAATAGTGTCTTCTCTGTTGACTTGTTCAGCGCATTGTTCAGGCTGCACTTTGCGCGTTTGAGTTTAGCGTCCACAGTCTCGGTAGTTGGGATACATTATGGCTGTTGAGATGACATATAGCGCAGTTCGGTTTAGCCGCTCTACTTGACCGTTGGGGAGTGGAGGTCATGAGGACTTTGGCACGTGTTTTATGGTTCGTGTCGTGCGGAACTATTCAAACGCTCTTCATGTAAAACAACTTCCTCTGCCTGAGAGGATGGTTTAGGCAGACCTCTCTCATGTATGAAGTCCTTCAACGCACACAGCACATGCTTGGATGACGTATTTCGGGTAGCAAACAGTCGCACAACCTTTGTTAAGTTGTCGACGATAACCAGAAGGTGCTGGTTGCGATTCTTGCTAGGGTCAAACGGTCCCATATGGTCGAAGTGCACTGTCTCAAAGTGGCGCTCGCCAGGTGGGATGGGGTCGAGGGACTCCTTCCTCTATTCAACAAAAGGACCCTAAGGAAAATGCATTCAGAGCATTCCGAGATGTGGTTGCGCACATGGTTCCGCATCCGAAGAAACCATAAAGTTCCTTAAAGGGGCACTCAAGTGGTTTTTAAGTTCGTGTTTTGATGATGACAGATAACTTTAGACTCCCTACGTATCCCTAAAAACCAAAAAGTATAGTCATACGGTGATTATTTCTTTAATAAAAATGCAATTGAAGGCCGCCAAACCTCGGATCCATCCGAAAACAAAACCACTCTAGTTGTTCATCGCACGCTTATCAGAAGGATCTTAGGCCAATGGCGTTGGACGACGTTCCGTCGCGTAGTGATCCCGAGGTCACCGCATCGGCCGAACTTCTTTGTCATTCGAAGCTTCGATCATGGCGGAATCTCTACGGTCGAGGACCTGACGCCGTTAGAGGTTGAAATTCTTCGGCGGACAGTCGACCTGGGGATGATTTCGTATGAAGCCACTCCGACGTGCGATGTGGACAATAGCAGCGCTTCGGAGTCGTGTTCGGGTTCCGAGGACGACGAAACGCAGACCTTTTCGGGCGTTTATTGTGTTGCGGTTGGGGCAAGTCGCAACCAAACCAACGTTTGACATAGCAGCGTTAACTCTGGTACGTAGATATAAAACGATGTCACCACGTTAACTTTTCGCCTCGGGAGGACGGGAGGAAGGCTGGTTTAGACATGTGCAACGAGCGCGTACTTACGACAGCGTCCGTTGCAACCGCAGCGACCACAACGACCGCTCTGCGCCGCGTGTACACACACCTGCAACCACTGCAACAAGCGTAGCGGTCGTCAGCACCGGCGACCGCTTCTATACGCCACTGTCAGCTGTTTCAGTGGCGCCTCTGAAAAGGGGACGCACTGCTACTCATAGTTTTCTATAGCCTTAAGCTTTATTAACATTTTTTCTTGATAGGCTTGCAGGGTACAGCAGGGTACAGCGGATAAAAAAAGGAAAAAAAAGATGCAGTACGCCGTCTTGGACGATCACGACTCTACTACACGACATTGCCAATAGTACAAATATCGCCACACGCCTGTTCTACGATAATAAAAGACGATGTTATCTTAGCAGCGATGTAGCAAACGTAGAAATATGATTTCGTGATCAGATAGAGGTTGCGAGCGTTCAGGATTGCTAACACTAATCGTTTTTCTCCGGTGATGAAAACGGGTGAAGACTCGCATCCCTTATACCAGTACGCGCCAGTAATACCTTGAACTTGAGCACACGCAAGAAATGCGCCAAATAAGAAATCCGGGCGATGTTCGAGAACACAAATGCTTAGAAAGCACCACTGTAGTCGAAGTAAACAAACCCGACGGCACGGGCGTTTCTGCTGTCTTGAAAGTGCCGCCACGAGTAGGTGGATCTTCCCTTCTAGTGCGTTCTGGGTTATCATAGCGACACACGACGAAAATGTCACAGTCAAGGATAGCGCTTTTACGCCGGAACAATGAGCTTTCACCATGCCGTCCACGTCGACGATTACCACCGACGCCATGTTTGCGGATAGAAGGAGCCGGCCCGCGACCGGCGCGACCGGCATGCAACGCGCGCAGATGCGTGCGGTTCCGCGCATCCCGGGAGAACGGGAAATTCACCTCCCGCAGGAGGAAGGCAAGTAGAAAACGTAGTCCCTTGTTTGGCGAAACGATAGTTGCAGTATCGCGTATTCTAAACTAGAACTATTTTACGTCTTGTAAAATTATCCTGCACAACATATCTAAATGAACGGAAAATTGTTTCTTTAGCGAAACTTTACAAAGGCCGCCAAAATTTTCAAACATACGTTAATTTCTTTGGTCGGCGGAAGAACAGAAAAGAGTCCGCACGTATTTTATTCCTGCGTGATTAATAGGCGGTTCTGCCTTCTAAAACTGAAGACACTCATTCACTGAAACTTCCTTAACGCCACCGCACCAAAAAGTAGCTTCCCCAAAAACCGCATGAGTGCCCCTTTAAAGCTTTGCGAACGTACCGACCACTAAAAATGCCTGCTTCGTGGCGCTGTACCACTAACGCTTTTTGTATTGCCTTGGGCAACGCAAACTTCATTCATCTCTGGTTCTCTTGATCAATGGTGTGCATGAGCTTGTGATCCTTGGGCATAATCCATACTCTTGCACAAGTCCTCCATGAGTACGAGTATTTTGGTTTCTCCAGCGTCTCAAACGGCTGGCGCATCTCCGCGTCCTCTTTCTGGGGCTTGTATCTGCTCCTCCATGCTGCAACTCAGGCACACTTCGGAGGGTCCTTCCAGAAGATCGTTCAAGTCTTCCACAAGTTGCGGATCCAGAGAGTCAACATGCAGTATGTGGGTAGCAGGTCGGCGCATGATCGTGAAGTCAAGCTCCTGGATGAGGTCATACCAACGCACAATTTTAGGCTTCTGAGTTCGCTGGAATTCCAGTAGACAAGAGCTTCGTTAGTCTGCAATTACCGTGAAGTGGATGCCCAAGACTAGGGATCTCAGTTAGTCCACTCACCAAGCAATGACCATAAATTCCAGTCTTGTTTGTTTATACTTACTCTCAACCTCAGTGGTCTTTTTGCTAACACAGTATGCAAGATTCACTTATTAACCTTTTGCTGTAGCAACATTCCTGCCAATCACTTCGATTGAGTATCTGTATGCGATTCGGTGTCTGCCTCAAGAATAAAAAAGCGACTGTAGCCTACGCTTTTGACGTAAGGCTTCCTTCTTCTAGGGTTTTGAAAGCTGTTTTGTTGTCTTGTTTCCCTCTCGTAAACGGCGTCTTTCTTTGCCAGCCTCTTCAATGGTCCGTCGATGTCAGTATATTTTAGGGGGACGAATTTCCGAAGAACTCTACTCAGTCCCAGAGAATCACCTCACGTCATGCACATCCTGAGGAGTGGAAAACTTGGCGATTGCACTAACCTTGGCTTTTTCTGCTGCATCTGCCCTCCGCTCAAGTGGAACCTTAAAAAGTCCACAATATCTTTGGCAAATTCGCACTTGCTGAGGCGCAGGGTTAGATTTGCATCCCTGAAAGCTTGCAAAACTTGTCGTAACCGGTCAATCATGTCGCTTCGATCTTGCGCTGCAATGACAACATAATATAAGTTACACATTTCCACTCGTCCCACTAGGTGCCCTAGGAAACGGCTCATGAGGCGTTGGGAGACGGATGGCGCATCTGGGAGGCCAAAAAACATTCCCTTGGGTGGACTGCTTTATAAGTTGCAGTAAATAAAGTCTAAAATTTAACTCCTTCGTTTAAAGGTACTTGCAACTATCCATGTGCAAGATCCCGAATCTTGTAGAGTGTCACTATAATAAGTATTTCAAGCTTGTCATCGATGGTGGGTACAATCTACTTCTACTTCATTGTCTTGGCATTCAATATACTATGGTCGACCACCATCCACTTCTTTCAAATTTTTTTATCAGCTGCTAAAGCAGCGCTAGCCTAATCGGAGGTTGTCCCAGTAATCACACCGAGAGATAATTTAAATACTTAACAATCGTGGATATTACCGCGCATGCAGCTGGCCAAGTAGGCAGCGCGGCCGTTGCCTAACGGTTATCGTGTTTGCCTATCACGCGAAGAGCCAGGGTTAGATTCTTGGGCACGACGAGTCCTTTATTCATTCTTGCAATTGAGTGTTCTGATAAATTAGCGAATTCTGTTCCTTGTTTGAGGTCCGAATGTTCTACTTGCCGAATCACCTACGCCGCTTGTTCCAGAATCCCACGCGTGTAAAAAAAGGCTCCGCGTGCCAAGCCGCAGTCAGTCTCGCACCAGCATTCGATCCTGCTGTTACGCCGGCTTCGACGCCCGCGACACACTGTTGTCTTATGTTTCCTTTTTTTGGGGCACAGTTCGCCCCATTAAACTTTTCAGTTTCCTCAGTTTCCTTTGTTATTCCTTGTTCGTCACCTCGTCATTCGTTACATTTTGGTGAAGGTGCGGCGTACCGCATGTCTGTTCAGAGCAACCCTCCGGGGGCCCGCAGTGCAAGCCCGCCCTTATGCCCCCAAAATTCAACGAAGACCAGACCGAGACTCGATCAAGTCGCCGAAACCAAGGCCTACCCCTGGAATTTGGACTTTTACCCCAGAACACGAAGACCAAGACGATGGCGATGTCCCAGCAGAGCCCGGCCGCCCCTTCCGTCGTCTACCTGCCCGTCGCTCCTCAAACACCGGAACTGTGTCTTCAGAACGTTTGCTTTGCGCTTGAAGCAACCGCGCGGAACTGGTTTGAGAACCACGAAGCACGAATCATCTCCTTGGAAAAACTCGACGCTGAGTTACGAATAACATTCACCAACCAACACTGAAGAGAACGCGCAGAAGAACTTCTTCGAACAAGGGCTCAAGGCCATAACGAGTGTCCTTAGATTTGTCGAAGATGTTCTCAGACTGAGCAGCCGCGTGGATCCTGACGACCCTGAAGAAACGAAGCTAAAGGTTCTAATGCGGGACGTGAAAGAAAACTTATTCGGAGGACTTGTGCGGAGCCCGCCTAAAACTGTCGAAGGTTTCATCACTGAGGTCACAAACATCAAACGCGCCCTTCAAGCACGGGCCTCGCACTACCAGAGACTTCCTGGCTTTGCTGCCCTCTCGCCGTCCGGCTGCAACATCCTAGATATCCGCGAGATAATCCAGGATGCCATCCGGGAGGAAATCAAGAAGTTTCTGCCTGCTGCCCAACAGCCTGCTTCGCTGTCCATAGCCGAAGTTGTAAGCGAGGAAGTCCAGCCGGCATTCCAACCTGAGGCTCCTACCAGCGTAGTAGTGCCCGAGGAGCCCTCTCTGACCTACGCGGCAGTAGCTCGGAGACCGGCGCCAGCTGCCCGGCAGTATTTCATGCCGCCGCGACGGGCGCCAGAGCCGCAGACCTTCCGACATCAGGAAGGACAGCCCCAGCTTGTTCGTCCAACCAGCGCATGGGAAAACGAATGTGTGGCGCACGGCCGATCGACGAGCGCTCTGTTATCACTGCGGCGAGGCCTACCACGTCTACCGGAGGTGCCCATACCGACAAATGGGCCTGCGAGGTTTTGCGCCGAGCGACCCGCAACTCCGCACTGGGGAGTGGCCAAGGGGCATCGAGGAGTACCTCCGACGACCGCTCTCTCTGGTGCAGACTCCACCCCGAGGTTCCCGTTCGCCTTCTCCTCGACGTGCGCTCTCGCCCTTCCGCCGCTCTCGTCGGGACAGCCTGTTCCCCTATCTCGTAGGAAAAACTAAGTGAGGCAACGCCTGGACGTGGCATTGACAAAGACGACCGAAGTAAAGACCCTCCAAAAACGGCGGAGCGTTCCCACTCTCCTAGCGCTGCGCATCGTAACGACGCCCCTGCATCGGTGTCCAACAGCATAAACGTTATTGTCGACGGCCACGATGCATCGGCACTCGCGGCCACCAGAGCAGAGTCCTCAGGTTTGAGTAGGAGGCTCTCTTGCCACCTGCGAAAAGTGACAACGCCGTGGGAAGGCCCTCAAATACGAACCGCCGATGGGCACCACATCAGGCCACTCGGGCAATGCACTGCTCGCGTCGAGATCCACGGTGAGACGTGCCCTGTGAATTTCGTCGTTCTGCAAAACTGTGCGAGGGACGTTATCCTCGGAATGTACTTTCTCTTCGAGTATGGCGCCGTCATCGACCTTGGAGCGAACCAGATAACGCTACCAAAACCTGTTTCACCACCGGACGCACCCAAAGCAACGTCATCCGCTGTCCGAGTCTCCGCAAGCAAAGTGAACTTACCGCCGCGGAGCAGTGTTTTCGTACCCGTCGGGAGTACCGAAGCTTTCTGTGGCGAAGTTCTGCTCGAGGGAAGCCGCCAGTTGCTTATAGGAAAAAGAAAAGGCGTCGCAAGAGGAGTAGCTGCACTTCACCATGGCCGCATAGTGGTCCTCGTGACGAACTTCCGAAATGAAACGGTACACCTCACGGAAGGTGCAGCCATGGGCCACGTCGAGGAACTTCGAAACTCCGCCGAAGTAACCGTGATTAACTGACAAATCATCGCCACCTCAGCAAGGGAGTACGTCGCCAGCGCAGCTCGACATTAACCCTAAGCTTCCGGGACGGAAACGACGGCAGCTGAATAACCTCCTTGCCGAATACCGCGAATACTTTGCGATGTCATTGAAGGTGCGCCAAACCGCCGTTGTGATGCACCGCATCGCTACCTAGGACGACGCGCCCCCTGTGTATCGATCGCCACACAGAGTCACCTTGAAAGAAAGGGAGGTGATCCAGGATCAAGTTCAAGAGATGCTGAACGACGACATAATCCAAACTTGAAGCAGTCCGTGGGCCTCTCTAGTCGTACTGGTTAAGAAAAATACGGAACGTTTAGGTTCTGCGTGGACTACCGGCAGCTAAACGCGGTAACAAAGAAAGTCACCTATCCAATCCCCGGCATCGACGACACGTTAGAACGGCTGCGCCACTCTCGGTACTTTCTGATGAGCGGCTACCGGCAGATCGAAGTCGACGAATGGGACAGCGAGAAAACAGTTTTCGTCACGCCGGACGAACTGTACGATTTTAAGGTGATACCCTTCAGACTATGCACGGCGCCAGCAACTTTCCAGCGTGTCATGGACACCGCACTGGCAGGACTGTAGTGGCAGAGCTGTCTCGTCTACCATGACGACGTCGTAGTGTTTTTAAGTGACTTTGACGAGCACTTGCGACGACTCCGAGCTGTTCTCAAAGCTGTACAGACCACCGGAGTCACCCTCAAGCCGTCAAAGTGTCCGTTTGCCTATGACGAACTGAAGCTCCTAGGTCACGTGGTCAGTAAAGAAGGCTTTCGTCCAAACCCAGAGAAGACTCATTGACGCAGCATTTCCAGCGCCGACAAACAAGAAGGCCGTGCGAAGGTTTCTTGGACAATGTTCCTACTATCGACGCTTTGTTCAAAATTTCGCAAGGATTTCAGCACCGCTTACAATCCTCATGAAATACACCGAGAAGTTCCAATAGGCCGAGGAGCAGCAGCAGGCATTCGACGCGTTGAATAGACGACTATATACTCCTCCTCTTCTTGGACATTTCGATCAGGATGCTAAAACCGAGATTCCCACGGGCGCAAGTAACGGAGGACTTGGCGCGGCACTGGTTCAAGGACAAAAAGGAACCGAGCGAGTCGTCGCCTACGCAAATCGAACACTGTCCAAGGCGGAAAAAAATTACTCCACAACTGAGAAAGAATGCTTTTGTGCGGTCGTCTGGGCAATCACGAAGTTTCGCCCGTACTTATACGGGAGCCCGTTCCGCGTAGTCACGGACCACCACTCGCTTTGCTGACGTGCCAACCTCAAGGACCCGTCAGGACGCCTTGGTCAATGAAGTCTCCAACTACAAGAGTTCAAAATTGACTGTGGTCTACAAATCAGGCCGCAAGCACAGCGACGTCAACCAGACAATCCTGAGCTGCGCGAACTAATAGAGCACCTGGAAGGAGGCGGGAGAAACATGCCACGTGTTTTCTCAAGTGCCCTGCCGACTTTCGTCCTTCGACAAGGTGGTCTGTACAAAGAGATTTCCGGGGTCATCAAGTCGTCGTGACTGCTGATAATTTCGACCGACCTTCGAGAGGAGATCTTTCAAGCCTGCGATGACGACCCGACTTCCTGACACCTTGCTTACAGTTGGACGCTGGCCCGTATTCTTGAGAAGTATTACTGGCCCAAGCTCCCCAAAGCCGCCCACCTATACACACGATCATGCCACGAGTGCCAGCGACGCCAGAAACCTCCGACGAGGCCCGCAGGTCTCTTGCAGGCGCTTGCTCCGTCAACTGCACCCTTCCAGCAGATCGGACTGGATCTACTTGGTCCTTTTCCGCCGTCAACCCTGAGAAACTTTTGGACAATCGTTGCCACAATTGATCTCACGCGGTACGCAGATATGAAAGCCTTTCCTTCAGGGAATGCTGTGGAAGTCGCCAAGTTTTTCATGGAGTCCATCGTCCTCCGGCACGGCGCTCCTGAAGTTGTGATCTCAGGCAATGAATCATCGTCCAAGGCCCAGATAACGCAAAAATCCTTCGTCTCAGCCACACCAGCCAACGTCGCACCACGGCTTACCACCAGCAGACTAACAGGCTGATGGAGAGAATCAACAAGACCATCGCCGACATGCTCTCCCTTTACGTCGACGTGGAGCACAAGACATGGGACGAGGTGTTGCCGTACGTCAGATTTGCCTACGACATGGCCGGGCAAGAGACCACCGGGGTGATACCATTACAACTGCTTCATGGTCACAAAGTAACGACAATGCTGGACGTGACCTGACCCTATGAACCGGCTGTCGACGGAAGCGACGACACCAAGGAGGTTGCCCGACGGGCAGAAATTCGTCAGCTCGCCAGACTCCGGATTAAATCCCAACAACGTGTCGACACTGGCCGCTACAATCTTCGTCGTCATGACGTCCACTTCCAGCCAGGAGACAGGGTGTGGGTCTGGACACCGATTCGTCGCTGTGGTCTCAGCGAGAAACTCCTGAATGTTTCGAACCCTAAGGTATTTCGTCGACTAGGTATTTTGTCGCGCCAAAGCCTTTAGTAACCTGAGCTGCCCACGGGTTTTGAAACCCGTGGGCAGCTCAGGTTACTCTGCCGGCACTGAATCCCAACTACCCAAAGAGGAGGAGGCCAGGCTCTTAAATAGCCCGGCGTCCCCCTCTCCCCCGCCGACAGCCCTAGCCAATCGCAGGAGCGAATGGGCGGAATCGGTGAGGTATGCGCGAGGGCATGTCGGCGGGGTTGAGGTTCGTGGGGATCCAGCGGGCCCTGAGGTTACCCTTTATTGTCAAAACGCTAAAAGCGACACACAACTGCCAGGGCAGCACATGGAGATGTCCCGAAGTGATTGCTTGACGCAGCGCCAAATTGTCGGTATGGATGAGTGTCCTTGGTGGCGCAAGGAGGGCCGCCAAGAGCCAGGCCGTGGCTTCTCGCAGGAAGATCCGTCTACTGGGCTTTGTGATGACGGCAAGGGCGGCGTCTTGTGTGATGAAGCCGAATCCAGTGGACGACGCGTCAGCAAAAAAGTTCGTGGTCGGGGGAGGGGCACAAAGGGGACGGAGTGCGGTAGGGATGACCAAAGTTTTTGAAACACAACACACCACGTCCGTGGAGGCGGGGTTCCATGGACAGCTGCATTAAAGAGCGGTCGAAGGGCATGGTAAGAAGAACGGTAAAGTGAAAAATAAAAACACCATAAGCCTGCAAGCTTCTGGTAGCGACAGGTGGCCTGAGGGCTCTGTAGGAGCACGAGGGTGTCTTGGAGCGACTTCACGCGAGCAGGCGTATGGGATAAGGTGGACGTAGCACCATCAAGATGGAAACCCAAAAAATTAATGACATGGGAAGGGGTGA
Source organism: Ixodes ricinus (assembly GCA_037355805.1). NCBI lineage: Eukaryota > Metazoa > Arthropoda > Arachnida > Ixodida > Ixodidae > Ixodes > Ixodes ricinus. The sequence goes on along the minus strand of JAZHYW010029722.1, from coordinate 13,064 downwards.
GGGACGTGTCCTTTATGTTCACCCGGAACCCACACAAAGGAGGTCCTGTAGAAAGATGTCTGTCTGCTGCATGCAGAAAGACTAGGTCGGAGTGGGCCAACAAAAAGTTGTCAACATAGGCCCAGCACCAAAGTCCGCGAGAACGGAGGGTACGAGCCATCGCGGTGGCCAGCGCCTGCATGAGGTAAGGGGCTGGGCGAATACCAAAAGGCAATCTCTGAAAGGCATAGTATCTGCCGTCTATCCGAAAAGTGGTCAAACGTTGCGCCTGCGGATGAAGCGACACGTGGTAGAATGCCTCCTCCAGGTCCACCTTCGTAAAAAGGGAAGAGTGGGAAGAGGGGCCTGGAGGAGGACTTTCGGTAGTGGGTCAAGGCGAAAAGCCGGCGCAGGGAGGTGCGGAGTCAAGTGACTCGCATCAAGTATGAAACGGGATTCAGTGGAAGACTTTGGGGCCAACTGAACGGGGCTCAAGTAAGGGCCGCGAACGGTGGGCTTAATGAGCCCCGAAGGCTCCACAGAGGCAACTGCTTTCTGCAAGACAGGGAGCTGGTCAGGGTGAGGGGGGAGGTTGGTTATTAAAAACCGAAGTCGCATTACATTTGATACGCAAGGCGGAATAATCCGCCGGAGGATGAAAAGAAAAGACTGAGCTGTGAGATCCCAATCCACCTCAGGGGGTGGTTTTCTAGTACGCACGTCGCGCCAAACGCGAGGATTAAGCCTCGCGTTTCGCGCGACGAAATACCTTTAGCGCCCATTCGCTCCTGCGATTGGCTAGGGCTGTCGGCGGGGGAGAGGGGGACGCCGGGCTATTTAAGAGCCTGGCCTCCTCCTCTTTGGGTAGTTGGGATTCAGTGCCGGCAGAGTAACCTGAGCTGCCCACGGGTTTGAGGTAGTTCCGGGCGTCGAGACCCTAGTCGTACCGTGCGGTTGAATCCGATGCCTCCAAGACGGAACTCACCGAGGAAGAATCCATCTACTACCCGCACTGTTAACCCACCTCGAAATGGAAGCCCTGTGCCAGCAAATACGCCGCCTGGCGTTGAGAGTGCGAACCAGCCACACGTCAACTTCCCACCCCCGCCTTCGGGCGGCTTGGCCTCCAACTCCGGTGGACCCTTCCAGACGGCCGAGTTGGTTGGAGCCCTCACCTCGGCCCTCCGGGCGGCTTTCCCGGAGGCCCTCCCCAGACGAGATCGCCGTCCCCCGTTGGCTCAGCCCTTCTCCTACACGTCCGACACCGAGGACAAGAATCCACTCTTCACCAGATCGGCAAGTCAGAACCCCCAGGGCGCTACCGCGCCGGCTTCCTCGAGGAGTCCGAAGAAGACTCCGAGTCCGACGACCACGCCTCTCCTGACCCAGAGGACCGGTATCCAAGACAGTTCCGGCCCCGTCGTGCTCCAACCGGAGCAAGAGGCCAGCGACTTTTCACGACTACAGACCCCCCCACTCACCGGGACTTCCGCAATGCCCTTGCGTACGTTGACAGGGCCAGTGCCTCCTCGAGGTTCTTTGGAACCAGGGACGTGGTGGAACTCCAACTTCTTGAACACTTTCTGCAAGTGTGGGATTCGGTCCCCCCCCCCTACGTGCATCGGCCAAACTGCGAATTTTTGACCGCGTCCGCCTCCTATACTATGTGGCCTTGTCCGGCTGGCAGACTGCACTCCAGGGATATGCAGATCCAAGCGCCTCCTTCCTCCTCGGCGCCCCCATCCCCCCACCACCTGCTGCTGCCGCCGCAGCTGACCGTCCCGGACGATCTTCAACCAGAGGCAGAGGAGCCTCCCAGTCCACGAGAGGAGCACGCACCCGCGCTCCCCCAAGGCGACCAAGGACGCCGACCCTGCAGACTAGTCTGTCTTCCCCCTCCAACGTGCATCTACCAGTGTTCCAACGGAACTATTGGACAAACTCCCTTTGTGGCAAACCCGGCTCCCGGAGTGAGGTATGCGCGTTCAAGTGATTGGTCAACATAGGCCGCTGGGCCTATGTTGACAACTTTTTGTTGGCCCACTCCGACCCAGTCTTTCTGCAGCAGCAGACAGACATCTTTCTACAGGACCTCCTTTTGTGCGGGTTCCGGGTGAACATAAAGGACACGTCCCTCACCCGTTCCCATGTCATTAATTTTTTGGGTTTCCATCTTGATGGTGCTACGTCCACCTTATCCCATACGCCTGCTCGCGTGAAGTCGCTCCAAGACACCCTCGTGCTCCTACAGAGCCCTCAGACCACCTCTCGCTACCAGAAGCTTGCAGGCTTATGGTGTTTTTATTTTTCACTTTACCGTTCTTCTTACCATGCCCTTCGACCGCTCTTTAATGCAGCTGTCCATGGAACCCCGCCTCCACGGACGTGGTGGCGGAGGTTCCATGGACTGCGGGCCGCAAGCCGCCCGGAGGGCCGAGGTGAGGGCTCCAACCAACTCGGCCGTCTGGGAGGGTCCACCGGAGTTGGAGGCCAAGCCGCCCGAAGGCGGGGGTGGGAAGTTGACGTGTGGCTGGTTCGCACTCTCAACGCCAGGCGGCGTATTTGCTGGCACAGGGCTTCCATTTCGAGGCGGGTTAACAGTGCGGGTAGTAGATGGATTCTTCCTCGGTGAGTTCCGTCTTGGAGGCATCGGATTTAACCGCACGGTACGACTAGGGTCTCGACGCCCGGAACTACCTCAAACCCGTGGGCAGCTCAGGTTACTCTGCCGGCACTGAATCCCAACTGCCCCAAGAGGAGGAGAACCAGGCTCTTAAATAGCCCGGCGTCCCCCTCTCCCCCGCCGACAGCCCTAGCTAATCGCAGGAGCGAATGGGGGGGGGGGGCCTGGAGCCCCGCCTCCACGGACGTGGTGGCGGGGCTCCAGTTCACCCTCCTGACGCCGCAGGCTTCGGCGCCGTCGTCTCCGGTGAGTTTGCCACTCCATGGGATATGATGCCTACCCTCCTACTGCTGCTCTGGCAGATAGTGTCGCTACAAAACTTGACCTTGTCCTCCACTCCCCACAACCAACCCTTGTAGAGGTTGACGGGCATCAAATATTAGCTGTCATCCAGGATGTTGTAGATCCCCCAGACCTCCTTTTGCGAGCCCTTCGGGGATCTGATATTCTTTTGAATCCGGTCCCGGACCCTGTGTCCACCAGTACATCTTCCCAAGACTCGTCTGAGTCCGAAGACGAAGAAGAGGACTCCTGGGTGCTCGCGGCAGATCGAATCCTCTGATGGTTGGAAACCAACCCAGTTCCAGATGAGCCGACTCCGTCGGACGAAGAACTTTGCGACGACGACGATTCCCGGGCACCTGTCCTTCTTAAGCCTCGCGTTTGGCGCGACGTGCGTACTAGCAAACCACCTCCCTGAGGTGGATTGGATCTCCACAGCTCAGACTTTTTCTTTTCATCCTCCGGCGGATTATTCCGCCTTGCGTATCAAATGTAATGCGACTTCGGTTCTTAATAACCGACCCCACCCTGACCAGCTCCTGTCTTGCGGAAAGCAGTTGCCTCTATGGAGGCTTCGGGGCTCATTAAGCCCACCGTTCGTGACCCTACTTGAACCCCGTTCAGTTGGCCCCAAAGTCTTCCACTGAATCCCGTTTCATACTTGATGCGAGTCACTTGACTCCGCACCTCCCTGCGCCGGCTTTTCACCTTGACCCACTACCGAAAGTCCTCCTCCAGGCCCCTCTTCCCACTCTTCCCTTTTTTACGAAGGTGGACCTGGAGGAGGCATTCTACCACGTGTCTCTTCATCCGCAGGCGCAACGTTTGACCACTTTTCGGATAGACGGCAGATACTATGCCTTTCAGAGATTGCCTTTTGGTATTCGCCCAGCCCCTTACCTCATGCAGGCGCTGGCCACCGCGATAGCTCGTACCCTCCGTTCTCGCGGACTTTGGTGCTGGGCCTATGTTGACAACTTTTTGTTGGCCCACTCCGACCCAGTCTTTCTGCAGCAGCAGACAGACATCTTTCTACAGGACCTCCTTTTGTGCGGGTTCCCGGGTGAACATAAAGGACACGTCCCTCACCCCTTCCCATGTCATTAATTTTTTTGGGTTTCCATCTTGATGGTGCTACGTCCACCTTATCCCATACGCCTGCTCGCGTGAAGTCGCTCCAAGACACCCTCGTGCTCCTACAGAGCCCTCAGACCACCTCTCGCTACCAGAAGCTTGCAGGCTTATGGTGATTTTATTTTTCACTTTACCGTTCTTCTTACCATGCCCTTCGCACCGCTCTTTAATGCAGCTGTCCATGGGACCCCGCCTCCACGGACGTGGTGTGTTGTGTTTCAAAACCTTTGGTCATCCCTACCGCACTCCGTCCCCTTTGTGCCCCTCCCCCGACCACGAACTTTTTTGCTGACGCGTCGTCAACTGGATTCGGCGTCATCACACAAGACGCCGCCCTTGCCGTCATCATGAAGCCCAGTCGACGGATCTTCCTGCAAGAAGCCATGGCCTGGCTCTTGGCGGCCCTCCTTGCGCCACCAAGGACACTCATCCATACCGACAATTTGGCGCTGCGGCAAGCAATCACTTCGGGACATCTCCATGTGCTGCCCTGGCAGGTGTGTGTCGCTTTTAGCGTTTTGACAATAAAGGGTAACCTCAGGGCCCGCTGGCCCTGAGGTTAAGAAGGACAGGTGCCCGGGAATCGTCGTCGTGGCAGAGTTCTTCGTCCGACGGAGTCGGCTCGTCTGGAACTGGGTTGGTTTCCAACCATCGGAGGATTCGATCTGCCGCGAGCGCCCAGGAGTCCTCTTCTTCGTCTTCGGACTCGGACGAGCCTTGGGAAGATGTACTGGTGGACACAGGGTCCGGGCGGAGTGGTGGGCGGAGTGATGGGTCAGAACCTCATCCTCCGCCCCCACGCCCTGCAAGTTGTCCATGTCGTGCGCCTGAAGCCGTACTATGCTCGATAGAACTGTGGACGTTATGTGTTTTAAATGACTCTTTATTTCGCCGTTATCTTTGTTTGCTTCGTTTTGTTTTGCATCGCATCGGGGCGAAGCACTTCATAAAAAGGGAGTAATGCCGCGCATGCAGCTGGCCAAGTAGGCAACGCGGCTGTGGCCTAATGATTCCATTAGGCCACAACCGTGAGACATTAGGCCACAGCGGCGAGTACAGAAAGCATATTCCGACAATAACGCCCGTTGCACAGTCCTGAAAACGGCGAATTTAAGTGGACAGGTCTTAACGTGAATTTCGGCGCTTGCGGTTAAGATTTCTACTGCTGGGCAGTGGCGTACCAACTTGTTTTTGAGGGGGGTGGGGGGGGGGTGAACCAGACCCCCAACAGGGTCGGGGGGGGGGGGGTGTGCTGCCCTTGGTATCCCTTGGGTGCCACCGGCGAGTGTTTGCGCTGCCCCGTGGCGGCTGTTTTCCGGGGGGAGGGGGCAAAACACAGGCCTTGCCCCTCCACCCTGAGAACTGGAGGGCAACGCCCCATTGAACCCGCCCTCCCCCCCGGTTAGTACGCCCATGCTGCTGAGATGAGGGGCCTTCCGGCGACTTGTATTTCAGGACCCTGCCTCGTCATCGCCACAGTTCGAAGGCGGCGGAAAAGCGTTCCACTCAAAATGGAGCAGTCTCCTCCGGTGGCCAGGAGGCGGTCGACGCGTCGCGGCGTCGATGATGACGTTGAGGTTGTGGGAAACCGTTGCAAAAGGTCGCTGTGATTTGTGGATTTTTAGAGTGGGAGCGCTCCGGCGTTGTTGAGGCTTTTCAGTGGTTGCCGTACTTATTTTTCACAGCGAACCAGAGCAGACAGGTTCTCTCGGTGGCGTCTGAGCTGTGCAAACGCTGGGCGTCTTGGCGATTTTGAGTGGGATTATCGAGGTGGAGACGGCACCTGTGATCACCGAAGTCGGAGGACTTCTTCAATGTTGCGAGGGTGTTCGCCATCACTTTGGGCGCGGGTCGTTCGTATCGATCACTCGGCGCTAGTTGTCGTTACTGGCATCGATGGTAGATGTTGTCGGCTTCCCCGCAGTGGTCAGCAAAGCGGGCATTGGTGGGCCGATCGCCACATGCTGGTTCGTCTCGGCGAGGTTCACTCTGGGCGGACGTTCTGGACTTGTTCTCCCCTGGCCTCGAGAATACTGCGGCAGCACAGTGTCTCGTCAGTGTGGTCCAGGGCTTGGCGGTTAGCTTGCGGCGGTCGCCGGGCCATGGCGGTGTAGCTGAACGTCGGTTCATCCGGCGTCGTTGTGTTTATGGGAATTTCGTGGACCGCCCGTTGGACTTCTTTGCGCACTGCCTTGCCGATGCAGAGGATCGCTGGACGACTAGCGGCTGGAAGCTACTATTGGAGTTCCTCCAGGATGATATCCCTCATAATTTCACGGATGTCCGGGGTACCTTGGTCGATTTCACCACTGAACAGGGAGGTCGTAGCGACGTCTGGATGTTATTGCAAGAGGGGAAGCGCGCGCTTGGAGCACACGCTCGATGTTTGTTGCCTCAGTGACGAATGATCTGACGGTTGTCAGCCGGTTACTGATGAGGCATCAAAAGATGTCGTGTCTCACCCCGGGCTCGAGGAATCGCAGCTCCTTCTCGTTTGTGGCTTGTGGGTCTGCACGGGCGCTCAGGCACAGGACAGCTTCAACTAAACTGGTGACGCTTTGTTGGGGCTTTGGGTTCGCATCCAGAGAAGACACTCTGCTCTCTCCCGTCGTTGTTGGATGGCGAAGGTCCGCTGTAACTCGGCCACACAGATGTCTTAGGAAGTCAACGAAGCCTCGTGGTTTTCGAACCAGTGCCTCGCAGTGCCCTCCAGCAAAAAGTGGATGTTCTGCAGGTACTGCTCAGCAGACTATTCGTTAGTGCGTGTCACACGCTCGTAGCGTGGATCCAGTCCTCGACGTCTTTGTAGATCTCCTGGGGGAAGGTCGTCGGCGTATGATGATCGACGGGCAGGTAGACGATGGAATGGGAGGACGTGTTCCACAGGGACATCGTCGTCGTCTTGGTCTTCAACTTCTCGGTTAGATGTTCAAACTCATGAGGCTGTCCTTGGGCGCGGTGGCGAGAACTGGCTTCGGCTGCCTCTCCAAGAGACAGTCTTCCGGGCTCGGAATCGGGCTTGTCCGGCTGGTCCTCGGAGGAAATACGAGGAAGGGACATAACGTGCAATACCCGCAACTACAACATAAATATAATGGTTGGGAGAGATTACTCAAAAACATTAACCCATAAGTAACTGAAGAAACTAAACATTTAATGTGGCGGCTTAGTACCAAAAGAATTACACCATCTTCCCGAGGGGAACCATGGGGTGATGCGGAGCATCGTCTTGGCTCCGAGGAAAGAGCCAGTTGCGTGCTGACGTCGAGAGATGGCGCCACCGACTGCCTAGCGTTACCCCCTACGCGAGCCTTCGTCGCGGCTCGCGGCAGAAGAGACTTGGAACGCTCGCCGCTCGCCGTTTATTTTTTTCACACTTGAAGGAGAGGAGACTAGAGGAGGAGAGTTGCGCGTGCGCGCGCGGTGTGAGTACAATCGAACGCACGCGCAGTGCACGCAGCTGGTAGAGAGAGAGAGCGGAGAGAGTAACGCGCAGCTGTTGGAGAGAGTTAAGGAGGAGAGTTGCGCGTGCGTAGTGTGCGTGCGGACTACGACGCCGCGGGACATAGACTCGAGCAAGAGATGCTCCGCATCTCAATATTAGACAAATAGTAGTGTCGTAAGTGTCTAAGTCGGCGTAAAGGTAGGGGTCGAGCGTTAAAACGAGACTGACCCTGGCTCGCCGTATGGAGCCCCTTATGTACACGCATGTGCTTCTGGAGCAATCGACGTAGAAGGTTTGGTGCGTAGAACATTTAAACCTCGACCAAGCAACACTGCTCCCGAATTCACCAGAACGCGATATTTACAAAAAATAACATAACCGTAATCTTCTCCTAGGAATCGAACCTCCCTTAGTGTCTGGGAGCCAAGCGCGATAACAAGCGGCCACGTTCTGAATCGCGCGCAGCAAAAATCAGATTCAGGGTATAAAAATACTTCTTGATTCGGCTGTAACACTTTTTCTGAAGAACCTCTTTGTCTTCTTTTTAAGTAAGTGCAGTGCAGCCCAAGTGTTTGTGAATTGTGTTTTTTGTTCATTCCGATATTAGGTGTTTAAATAGGCGGTGCTCTGCAGTATACTTTACTTAGAATATTTCAATCGTAGTCAATGTTTGGAAATCGCCGCAAGGATATATACAATCACTCTAAGCCACAAGGTTGCTTCGCACTCTCCGAACCAAGGCGTTCCTTGCAATTCTGCAAGAATGAATAAATTAACCTTTGTTAAAACACGTTACATGTTTTTCTTTATATCAGGTAACTCTTTGGAGTGTTGAGGACAAGAGTCCATTGTGTGCTGTTAGAACAATTTTTCTCCTGGACAAGAAAGCGTGAGGCAACAAGTCCGCATTTTTTTCAACAAACACATGCCAAGAAAACTGTGAAAATGTCGCTACAAGCCGTCTGTGCTTAGCGGCGTGTTTATGTATCATACTGTATTCCAGATTGGCAAAACAACTGTCCACCTAGAAGTCTACCAGTAAAGCCAGAACTCGGTGCCACTGTAAAAATTGTTAGAAAGCTCAACAGGCAAGTTTTAAGAAATCCGAAGCACACACTTTCTTTATAATCTACCCTTTTTTACTAAATCAGGTTTCCATGTCCTCCACAATTAAAACTTATGCTGGCATTCCATGAAACCGCAAACGACCATAACACGTTTTCAGGTAAAAAGATCGAACCGCGCTCGTATTGTGTACGTCCGCGTTCTTTGCCCAAATATCTCGAACCGAAGAGATAAACAAATACCCTTATACTCGGTTTGCAACAGTGTAGCTTACATCTACGCTCACAGTGCCTCCTTGGATACAAGGTGGGACCAACTAAGGACAATGGAAATAACTCGCTTCTGCCGCCATGATGATTCTCAAGGAAATGCGTAAGCGTTTCGTGCAGTGCCTAAATATAGCAAAGCAGGGTGATCGCGACCTCTCGTCACTTTTTCGTGGGGTAGGTATTCCCGAAACCCCTCTTCTCCGAGGTAAAAGCAGATCAGTTCACTTAGCGTGTGCACGACGAACGGTGGTGGCACAGGAGTGGCTGCAGCTTTAGAGACGACGGCGTGACGTAACACCTAGCAACCGGAGTGCAATGAGTGGGGGACAGCGGGGCTACGGCGTACTTGGGCCGCAGGCGGGTCGCCGCCGGTGGCCCAAATTGGCTTAATATTTTGCGGTGAGCTGTGGTAACACAGATCTATACTGAAAACCACAATCAAAAGAAATAAAAGACGCGGTTCTCGGGAAGTGCGAAATACGTACGCCTCGAGACAGAGGACGCTTGAGAACTCGAACCTGCCGGATGCCTTGGCTCTTTCTTCCCCCCAAGTGGTGACCCAGACGTGACGATATTGGAGTCTTTGGGTTTCGATTTCAGCGAAGTGGAATTCCGACTTTGCCTGAACGAACCAGTATCGAGGGTTGCGGTCCCGGTACGGCGGAAGCCGAATCCGCAACAGCCGCTGGTGGAGTTTGGGGACGAGTCCAGAGTTTGCCCTTTGTGGTGTCGTAATTTCGATGGAAAAAAAAATTTCGTTAGGTCATGGCTGGTTAACTTTCTTCTCGGCCTGAAGGCCGAGACACCACATTGGCGACGAGGATTCTAGATTGTTCTAGTTGTTTTTTTCTGAAGGCGTTACCTCGCCTGTAGCCACGCCGGCGACGCCATGAGTTTCTCCGGCCTCGCTCCACCGCCACCGTTTCTGCCTGCGCCGGGCTGCCCAAGTGTCCCGTGACCGCAATGGATTCGCATGTTTGAAACCTTTCTTCTGGCATCCGGAGCATCTGACTTCCCGCCCGAACGACGCACGGCCCTCCTGTTACACAGCCTGGGAATTGAAGGTCAGCGTATTTTCTTCGCTCTGCCATCCGACGTCTCCGAACCCGCCCCGCCGGCTGCCGCCGCGACAGCTTCCGAGGAGGCCAAAAGGTCTCCCACTGCCCCGTCATCGTACGACCAAGCCGTCGCTGCGTTGACGCAGCACTTTGCCTCGGCAAGCAATGTCGTCGTGGAACGCCATCGCTTCCGCCGCCGTACCCAGCAACCAGGCGAGTCTATACAAGAATACGTCGCCGCTTTACGGGAGCTTGCTGCTTCGTGTTCTTTCGTCGCCCTTGACGGCTCCCTCCGCGACCAGTTCTTAGAAGGCATCGCGTCGCAACACCTTCGTGAACGTCTGATTCCCCGACGTGAAGAACCCAGGGGTCCAGTGGAGGTGAGAATTGCAACGCAACGAACGGTTTAATTACATGGTTGCGACACAGCTTCGGCCAAATCCGAGAGAACTCCTGAGCAGCCCTCACGCTCCGCCCTTATATAGGGTCCGTTTTCTCCCTCACTCCCCGCCAGGGCAGCAAGTGCCGAGCAGCAACCCGCCGCCGCGCGCGTAGCAAGGTCCGCCGCGCTCGTAGCCAGCAGTGCGTCGTAGCCAAAGTTCTCCGCAGTTAGGCCAGGCCTCTCTCCTTCCGGAGCGCACCAAGCTGCACGCACGCACACAGCCCCGCGGACGGCCACGGACGCGTGAGACCTGTCTCCGCAGGCGCAGACACGTAGGCGACGGCTCCGTACTGTCGGGACTCGTTTCGCGTAGGCCCCGTCCAGCAGGCGACGTTCCCGGACAGATCATGACTCGCTTCCGCAGCGTTGAAACTCGGAAGATGGTCGCCAAGGTTCCATTTTAGCAGCCCCTCCGGGGCCAGGAAACCTCCGAAAGGCCGGGTGGGCGCAATCGCTGGCCTGAAGAGGTGGGTCATGAGGCCTTGAGAAGACGCTGCAAGCACCCAACAAACTCCCAAACCTCTTACAACGGAGGCATTAGCGGTAAACGTCCCACACAACACCACGCGACACCGCAGTCAAACGCCGGAATTCGCCGCGGTGAGACCCGCCAGACCGGATCACGGATGACCATAATCTGCCAAAACAGCGCATAACTGCGCCCATAGCATAATTGGTCGAGAGCCTCTGCCGCCAAAACCTCATTTTTCCAACGAGGTCACTACGTGAACAAAATACAAAAGACAAAAACTATTCGCAATTTGCGAGTGTCTTTGGGGGTCTTGGTTTCGAGTGCGCCCTCACTTCGATCCTCATTCCCAGTGGATGACGAAGACTCCCGAGATCATCCCTACCGTTTTCTGGTGATGCCAGAAAGTTGCCCAACCCATCGGACACTGCCGTTAGCCCTGCCTCTCCTGTCTTCTTACGCTGAAGTCATAGTGATCGATCTTCACGTGATTTCTAGACGTGAAAACGCGGTCCTCTATAGCGCCGATAAAACAATCCGCTGACTACATGCCCCGTCACATTGGTCCTAGCAATCTCCTGAAGCTGTACCGCGAAGCCCTCGACACACTCAGGGTCGCTCTTCTGCTCGACTGCCAAAGACATTCTCTGTCTACTCGCAGCAGACGATCAAAGTTACGTGACGCCGGAGCTACGAGAGATCTTCTGCATCGATCCCGTCTTCCTGCCCGCCTTCTGCACCGGCGTCGGCGGGGACGACGTACGCTTCTACTGCTATGAGGTCAGTGGCCAGCTCTACAACCCGGTCCCCCTCATCCCGCTCTTCTTCAGCCTTCGACTCTGGGAGTGCTCAGCTCCCCGACAGCTGCCTCCTGGCTCTGGATCACTCAGCACTAAAGGGAAGTAGCTGACGCGATTTGGACCTCGTACACCGACTGACCAGTCCTTCTCCCAGTTGCTGACCCCTCTCGCGCAGCAGGAAATCTGACCGGTTAGAAAACAAATAGGATACTCCAATCGGACTGTTTGCGAGACAGCCGTCTCTGTCACCAGCTCTCCGAACGGGCCAGTTATCCTTACCGTCGCCATAGGCAGACAGACACTGTGCTTTTCGAGCAGCTGCTTGATCCAACTACCTTTCCAGCAGCTCGGATGGCGTTACATACGACGGATGAACAACGTCCATCGTCGGCTGCACTGTCCCGAGCACCCGCGACGGCTTTCCGTTTACCTGGAGCTCGTGAAGATAGGGACGAAGGAGCTCCAGGTCCTCGTCACTACCGGTCACGGTCGAGAACACAACCGCGGCTCTTACATCTGGCCGCTGTGTGTCCCGGCTCCGACAGTTGTAGCACAGAACGGCTCTCGCCTCGAACTGCCCTGTTTGGCTTTTCCGCGCCTCGTCTCGTTTGAGGGTTCTCCGCTCTTTTCTGGACCTTTGTCCGTTTCGGGCTTCGGGCCTGTTTTCTCGCGAGCCGTTTCCCTGTCGGAAGGTCTTGCGCTGATCGCTCCGGTCGTTCGCTTTCCTCTCGGCTCAGCTACGTTGCGTACTCCTCGGCTAGCTCAGCGGCCCTTTCGACAGAGTCGACTCTACCCTGTCCTGCACCCAGAGCTTGGACTGACTGCGGAATGCTACGAAAGAACTGTTCGAGGCACACACACTCGACTACCTTGTCTCGCTTCGACACTTCCTCGCTCTTCAACCATTCTATCAAACTGGTTTTAAGCCCGTAAGCGAATTCCGAGTAGCCCTCGCTGCTCTTTTGGATGCGTTTTAAACCTTTTGACGGAACGCCTCGGCAGAAAGGCGGTACCGTTCTCTAACACGGCTGACTTCACCTTGTCGTAGTCGTCCGCGTCTCCAGCACCAAGGCGCGCGACAACCTCTGCAGCCTCACAGGGCAACAAAGTCAAAAGCCGTTGCGGCCACGTTTCTGGGGCGAAGCTCAACTTCTCACATGTCCTCTCAAAGTTCACTAAGGAACAGGCCCACGTCTTCCCCAACTTTAAACGGCTGCATGAGCTTTTCATTTGATACGACCTTCGGTCTCACTTTGCCTCGCACCGGAGCCCCAACTCTACTCGTTCTGCGAGTTTAATCGCTGCTGTTCCATTTCTGAGCCTAACCTTTTAGCGCTGCCTGCCTCTCACCGCAGCCTGCCCTCGCCCTCTCCGCCGCAGCCTGCGCTCGTTCCTCTCTCGCCGCAGCCTGCTCTCGCTGCAGTCTGCGCTCGTTCCT
>JAZHYW010029721.1:0-27795 GCA_037355805.1 Ixodes ricinus | reverse complement strand
TCAGCAGAACCCATCCTTTGGGAATGATTATCTACGTTAATGCCAGAATAGCATCCAAACGGTGCGGAGTTATGCGCGTTCGTCAGGTGGCCAGCGCACTCTAGATACGCCAGCCCACTCTTGAGGCGATTCTAAATTTGTTGACGACTTTCACAGCCCTGCGCACGATCTCCGCAGCCCAGCACGTGCGTTTGTGTCACTTAGGAAGGCGAGCAAAGCACGCGCCATACGCACAAACACTCAAAATGGTTTCGACCAGACTTTCTGGCGTCTCAGCTAGTCTCAACCAACAGTACTCTAAACGGTTGTTTATACGCCTCGCAAGTGGGCTCATTTTCGTCTTCTGCGCATGAGAAAGGAAGTAGCGGTGACGTCAGAACGCCGAGCCCTGATTGGCTGATCGCGACCCCCTATCTGAGCGTCGTCTGCTCCTTTGCAACGTCGTCTGCTCGCAACGTCGTCTGCGTCTGTCTTACCTTTCCTGCGACTTTCGGAAGTGCAGGTCTTTACGAGCGAGCTCGACTTCGCCTTTCAGAGAGGGCAGACGAAATAACTCGAGCGGTACGTTGTTTTTGTCTAACAACTAGCAGACGCGCATCAAGGAGGGAAGTCAAAGGACTCACTGGCGAGGTGTCCCGAGGCGCCGAGGTTTGTTTGCTAAGAACCGAGAGTGAGCGTGTTAGTGTCCGCAAGTTCCCTCCCAAATACTTTTTCCCTCCTTTCGTGTGCGGCGAGACTCCTCACTCTTTAACGGCGTCGGCGGGTTGGCGCAGTTAACGTCGTCTGCTTTACGTCTGCTAGTCAAAGCGATGGCTGCTTTACCTTTCCTGCGTCTGTCGGAGATTCACCGCTTTTTCACCGGCGAGAGTCACCGTTGCCTCGGAAAACAAGGAGATGACAAGAGGAAGAGATTGACCTCTTAATCTAAAATTGAGGTCAGCGATCAAAGTATAATACGGGAAGGGTTCACAAGGGTCGCGCGGGCATATTCCATTCAGCACGCCAGCCGGTCGTGGGCAGACGGTCGCCGAGTCGGAGTGCCTGCTAGGCCTATCTGCCGAGCTCGCTTGGTCGGTGTCGGTGGAATCGTGGCCGTTGGAGCTTTTCCCGGGTGTTTGTGGATCCAGCGTTCTTGTTCGTCGTGGTCTGTTTCAAGTACTTTTTACTTTTTCTTGCTGCTTGAAGTCGGGACGCGTGAGAAGCGCACGTAGAAAAATAAACGTCCGTTGGTCGTCGCGACCGCGACGCTGTCGGCCATGCTGATTTGATCGTAAGAAGTGCGTAAGACAGCTTCGGAGCTGTCGTAGGATTTCGTCGTAACCTGCGCAAAACTTACGAAAATTTCGTTTCGTGAATACGAATTTGTTCTTAAGTTTTGTCTTACGCATATTTTTGGCGTAAGATCGTTTCGTGAATCTGGCCTCTGCACTTTCGAAAGTCGCAGGAAAGGTAAGACAGACGCAGACGACGTTGCGAGCAGACGACGTTGCAAAGGAGCAGACGACGCTCAGATAGGGGGTCGCGATCAGCCAATCAGGGCTCGGCGTTCTGACGTCACCGCTACCCCCTGCGCAAGAAGCAGACGAACTTGCCCTCCGCATATCTTTACCATAGGACGCGCTTACGGCGCTGTCACAGCTACCGGTGCGCGCGCGTTCCATGCACGAGGAGCTCATTCCGCTCTCGTGAGGCTGAGCTAGAGGTCTCCCGAGCGCGGGAGAGGGCTAGCTAGAGGGAGAGGGTGAGCGCGGGAGAGGTGAGCTAGCCCTCGTGCATGGAACGCGCGCACCGGTAGCTGTGACAGCGCTGTAAAGCGCGTCTATGGTAAGATATAAACAAATGTTTAGAGTGCGGTGATGACTGCCTTCATAGCTCTGTGGTTAGCGCGTCTGCCTGCTGATCAAAGGGTCAACGGTTCGAATCCCAGCCGGCGCGAGTGCTTTTTTGTTATTTATCGACCCGCGGCGTAAGAGGTTAGATAGCCAGATAGATAGATAGATAGATAGATACATAGACGAAAAGTGCGTGAAGTATCCAAAGAATGCTATTCGCATTAATATTCGCATTAAAACAACAAACCAAATGAAATCCATCCCACCATACGCGTGTCGCAGCTCTTTTAGCAAGCGCACCTGCTTCGCAATACAGACACGCTCCTCTTTGATCGGCCTCCGTGTACGCTGTCACGCTTCTAGCAAAATTACGAGTTCTGAATGAACACTTCGCACTGGGAAAATTTAGCGTTAGAAAGGACATAATACGACGTCGAGATATTAGGATGGGGTGGTTTAAAAAAACATGTTTTATGTTAATGAGCGCTGTGAGAGAGGTAACTCAGAACTGAAAGCCGAGTTCACAAAACACTTCAGCCAGCACGCTGAAATCTGCAGCGTCTACTTCCCGCAAAGCACTTCAGAAACCCCATCGCTGCAGTTCGAGGAGTGCGCCAAATCACGAGGCACAAAGTATATTTAGACCTAAAAGAAAAGAATCTTCGCTGTGGCACTGAGCATTGTGAAACGTCATGCTCAATGCGAATGCCCAGACCGTTACCTTATGTCCAAAGTGAACATATTTTCAGCCTTGCCATTGCACTCGAGCTTCCTCCGTAAATTGCAACAATTGGATTTTCCCAAGTGCTTTTCTGGAAAGTAGATGGTCTAGGTTTACTTGGAGTGTGGTTGGACCATATGGTTAAAAAGGTAGCCACTGTTCTCGGGCAGCTTACATATCGCCATTGGGCGAACTTTCCCTGATCTTAACTATCACTTATTTTGCTGCCTTTTTTTTTTTTTTTACAACAACCCGCTTGTCCGAGCCAGCTGCTGCGAAATCCACGTGATCCACGACAGTGCTCTTATTTTATTACAAGGTTCACGGCCGAGTCAACCTGATTGGGAGGCCTTTTTTCTGGCTTCGAGGGACGCCGAAAGGCAAGTAAACTCAAATTCAGAGAAAATAGAAGAAACACGGATAGGAAAGATAAAAGGCTGTTAAGTACAAAGTATATTTGCCTTTATCGGCACTGTTGTTTCAAAGAAGAGTGTGCAAGACATAACGGTGAACTGAACAATTATATGCTACGACCTCGAAGTTCTAGCGCAGCTAAAGGTTGCTAAGAAACTTGTTTCATTCAAGTTTAAACCGGCTGCTATATTTGTGTTTTCAGGGGACCTTTATAGATTCTTTGCATTAGGGTCTTTGTCCATTTTTGTCATTTATTAATAAGATCTCCAGATATGTGCTCCACAACGATACAATACAAAATATTCACTATATAGGGTGTCTAAAATATACAGGCTCTATCTGACATGAGTCGTAGAAATCGGTGCCTGCGCATACAGTTATCGGCTTTTCGTCAAAGGTGTTATTCGCAGGTCGGTTTTATTATGGAAAATTGCAAAGCGTAAGCTTCTCTTTCTGTAAAATACAGGTTCAAAACACTTGACACGGTCAAGGCGAGACGGCGACGCAGTCGACCGAGTCGAGTGGCGGGGCGCGTTTGGCGCACGCATTGATAGATGGCGTCGGGAGCAGCGTCGGAAGGTGTAGCCGACCAGCGAAAGAAAGCAGACAAAATCCGTCGGCAGCAAGAGCGCCGTTGGCGCCGTCGCCTATGCAACACGCGTTTACTTTTACTTTTGTTACTCGAGTGATGCTATCATTGTTCGCGTTTATTTTTAAACAAGAGGTACATTACAAAAAAGTTTGTTTACTTTGATAGACCACGGCCGTTGCTAGCAGTCCAGATTAGAGTTCCTGTATAGGATCCCTACGGGAGTTAGAGTTGCGCGTCTGGTTTCCACGTGCCGCCGCGCCTGCTATTCGCCGAGATCCGATCAGGTGAGGAGCCAGACTCAAATGCCGTGCAGTGAAAGTAGACGTTGCGCGCGCCCCGACGGACGTTCCCTTGCTTTTGAGCGCGCCGCGCGCCTCGAACGCGCGGCGCCGCTATTCGCCGAATTCAGTCGCGTGAGGAGCAGACTCCGAATGCCGTGCAGGAAAGCCGGCGCTACGGGGATGAACGCTGCAACTCTGGCTCTAGGGGAGCCTATACAGAGACTCTGAGTCCCGATAAGAACGTAGCGCCACCTGTCATGCTGTAAGCCAGCCCCCCCCCCCCCTTTCCTCGATTCCGTCGGCTGCGTCGCCGCCCACCGTCGACTCCTGGCAAGTTTCTTGGTCCTTTTTTTTACTGGATGGGAGGTATGCTTTATAATTTTACAAGATAAAACCGACCTGTTAATGCACTTTGACAAAAATTTCAGATTTCTACATGCAAGTGCCGATCTTTACACCCCATTTTACAAATAGACCGTTGATACTTCAGCCACCTTATATATATATATACAGGGTGTTTTTTTTTTTTTTTTTAGATTAACATAATTTTTTTCCAAAGACACATAGAGCTAGATGATAGCGGTCTGCGCAGGTGAGTTTTTAGGTTGCGTGCTCGGTGCCGCCACGCTGCTGACGCGGGCAGCGGCGGCGGCACTGATTTTGCACGCAACCTAAAAACTACGTCCTGTACTTTCAGAAAAACACGTGCCGGACTCTTGACTATCCGGGAGCCAGGCCTTGCAACAAGCACCGTGCAAGTCATCTACCAGCGGATGCAACGCCTGTACTGATCATCGAGGAAACGTGCCAGATAACGGTCATCGAGGCTCAAGCGGAGGACGCAACCACCTGCAAAGTCATCATCCAGAGCAGCAACGCTTCAATCGTCCGCGAGGTGGCCTCGGATCCCGACGCTACATAATCGGCTGTCTCCCACCGGCCCCCGCACAGGCAGCAGCGGCGGCACTGAGCACGCAACCTAAAAACTACGTCCTGTACTTTCAGGTTGGTTTTCACACATTTTTTTTGTCATTTCATTTCTTTCCGCTGCTGCTGCCATACAGCCATAGAGTGTATAGAGCATGAAAAACGTAAATGACGAATGTTTGCCATGTGGCAAACCCCTTCCAGATAATGGAACAGTCGCAACGTGCTCTGAATGTTCTTATAGTTATCATCTTGGAACGTGTAGTGGGGTATCTGAGGCTACTTTTAGAAAGAGAGGCGAAAGTGCTCGGGAGGAGTGGAAATGTCCGACTTGTCAAAAAGGCAAACAGAGGAGTCAGTCGGTCAAGGGGACCAAACCATCGGAGGCGGATATTGCCGGTATGTTCGTTACGATCAGCCAGAAACTTGAAATTCTCTCGAGCCTAAAAGGAACAGTCGACGGCATAGAACACTCCGTGCAGATGATGTCTGACCAATATGACGAGATTATGACCCAACTAGCCGCCCAAAGCGCAGACATCAAAGACTTAAAAGCACGGGTGACGATTCTTGAGGCGAGCAAATGCGAAGATGATGTTCTACAGCTGAAAGAAGAATTGAACGAACTTGAATGGAGGAGCAGGCGCCTGAACCTGGAATTTCACGGCATTCCGCAAACCAATAACGAAAACTTGCTTGAGAAGGTGAACGAAGTTGGATCCAGGATAGGTGTTCCAGAACTCTCAGAACCAGAGGTGGTGTCTGCACACCGGCTTCCTCTAAAACCCGGGAAGGTTCCAGCTATCATTGTCCGGTTTGCAAAACAGCAAACCCGTGATCATTGGCTCGAAAAAAGAAGGAACTAAGAAAAAATCGTGAGGAGATCTACATTCAAGAAAACATGACTCGGCTGAATAGGGTTCTCCTACGTGCTGCAAAAGAGTGGGCGACTGCGAAAAGATTTCAATACGCATGGCACAAAAACGGAAAGGTCTTTGTTCGCGCAAAAGACGGTGACCGTGCAATCGTTGTAAAGAACGTCGACGACCTTCAAAAAATCGGTTAAATGCATCTCGTTTCTTGCCTAACGTATTATTGTAGGTAGTTCCTGTGAGATGGCTAATGCAAACATCATTCTACCGCGGGAACTGAAAGATTGTTTGGGCACAGGAAATGCCCCCTCAACTAAATGTTTTCATTTAAATACAAGATCTGCCAGAAACAAATCCGCAGATTTAGAACTTTTTTCCATGTACTTGACGTCCCGTTCGACGTTATCATGCTATCCGAGACCTGGTACAGATGCGACAGTGACGTTTTCAAACTTCCCGAATATAATACTCATTGTGTAAATCGCCTATCTCAGCGTGGCGGTGGTGTTTCAATGTTAATTAAAAATGATATGAGCTACGAACTTTTGTCGGAATTTTGTCTCTCGACCGATGACTATGAAGTACTCTCGATAAGAACAAACAAAAATGTTGTGTCAGTGTTCTATCGTCCCCCCGATGGCAATATTTTGAAGTTTTGTGAATTTCTGGATAGCTTCTTTGTGTTTATTGAAGATAACCAGTACAACGTGATTTGGGGTGGGGATTTTAATATTGACATGTTAAGCGATAATAGTTCAAAAAGAAATATTACTACTCTTTTCCAAATAAACGGTTGCATGAATGTAATAAATCAACCGACACGTATTACTAGCACATCAGAAACATTGCTCGATCTATTCATCACTAATTTTGACCAGCAAATCGTGACATCAGGTGTGATAGCTTGCGATATCAGTGATCACTTCGCAACTTTTCTATGTATAGGTAATGAAATCGGTAAACGCAAAGGCCCTAAAATGCACACTTTAGTGCAAAGTATTACCACTGACCGTCTTGACTACTTCAAAGATAACTTAAGGAACGCAAACTGGGCGGGGGTTTTAGACAAAACTGACGCGAATGAAGCTTACGAGGAATTTCTTCATATTTTCAAAACTATTTACGTGAACCACTTTCCCAATCGAAAAGTAAGGAGACTAAAAAAGCCCGGAAACCATGGATAACGGCAGAATTAATTGCAAAGGTACAAATAAAGAACAAGCTATATCAAGCTTTCATTAAAACAAAAGACCCAGACAAGCTTAAAATTTTCAAGGCGTTTAGGAACAATTTGAACAAGGAACTAAAGAAATGCAAAACCGTCTACTACCACAATTTGTTCAGCTCAATTCCCGGCCGCACTGACGTGATGTGGAGGAAGTTGAATTCTGTTTTAAATTGCAACGACACGCAAAACAGCATTGAATCTATAACACAAAATAACGTTGAATTGACTGGTCGTTCTCTCGCTAATGTATTTAATGACTTTTTTGTAAATCTAGGGGGGACTCCAATACAACTAATGCTTGCAGTTATATGAACCGAAGAATTCTGGAAACTTTCTATTTTAATCCAGTCACTGAAGATGAAGTGGTGTCAGTGCTTCGTAACGTAAACGTTAGTCACAGTTGCGACGCCGATGGCATACAGATACGCCCAGTACTATACGTTTTGGACATTATCGGCCGTTACCTGGCGTACATTTTTAATCTCTGTTTAGAAACGGCCATATTCCCCCAAAAGATGCAGATAGCCAAAGTGATAGTGCTTTATAAGAAAGGCGATAGAAATGACATAAACAACTATAGACCTGTGTCACTTCTCCCAGTATTTTCGAAAGGCTTAGAAAAGATTATACATAATCGTTTTATCGTGTTTTTGGAAAAGCATAACGTCATTACAGAATCTCAGTTCGGATTTAGAAAGAAACGTTCTACGGAACTAGCTTTGCTTGACCAAAAAGAATTCATACTGCGCAACTTTGAAGATAAGCATATAGTACTGGGCATATTCATCGATTTTACAAAAGCGTTTGACTACATTGACCACGAGTTGCTCATTCAAAAATTGGAGTTTTATGGAATTAGGGGACATGCAGCGCTTCTCATTAAGTCGTATTTAGAAAAACGGCGTCAGTATGTTAGTATTCAAGGTCACTTTTCTGATATCAAGCCAATTAAGTCTGGGGTACCACAAGGAAGCATACTTGGGCCATTGCTCTTCAATATATATATTAATGACATCGTTAACATTGCGCAGCAAGTGAAGTTTATCATTTACGCGGATGACACCAGCCTCTTTTTTTCAGGTAAGAATTATAATGAAATTTCGCATGTAGCTAATGACACCATAAAAGCTCTAGACACATGGGCTAAATCAAATAATCTCATAATTAATAAGAAGAAAACTAAGGCGACCTTATTTTGCCCCAAAAATAAGAACCCTGAACTTACGAGTGATATTTTTCTAGACTCTTCGCCTATCGAAGTGGTAAGCACGTTTAAGACTTTGGGGGTGTTATTCTCTAGGCACATGTCTTGGACTGAACACGTTGATTATGTTATTTCTAAGCTCTCTCGTATCACTGGTATGCTGCATAGACATCGTCATGTTCTTCCAAAAGGTGTAAAGTTGCTTTTGTATAACTCATTGTTTTTATCTCATCTGAATTACTGCCATTTAGTTTGGGGGACGACGACAAAAAGCAATCTGCAGAAACTATTTCTTTTGCAGAAAAGAGTGTTACGAATTGTGTGTAACGTGCCTTATGATTTTCACACTGACCAACTTTTTAGAGAGCTGCGTGTAGTGAAGATATTTGATCACTATGCTTTCAGACTTAGCATAAAGTATAAACAGGAATGTCGCGAGATAAACAGTTTTTTATTGTCATTATCATCACTTCGAAAAAAAGCTGGAACATATTCCACCCGTCACTCGGATGTTTGGGCAGTAGAAACATCACGAACTGATTATGGCCTCCAAATGATTAAAATAACCTTGCCAACATTACTGAACACTCTTACGGGCTCTAATTTTGATGTCGAATCTTCCAATATGTGTGCGCTTAAGGACTATTTTCTTTCAAATTAAGCAATCCTTACTGCTTTTGATTAGCTAACAGAATATTGCTTTTGTTTTTGTTTCGTTAATTTTTTGTTGTTAAGTATTTTGTATTATATAAATTCTTGTGTATGACTTTCCCAATGCTGTGTACCTGTGGGGGGCTGAGGACCAGTCAAGCTGCTTGCACAGCTTTTTCCTCAGCTCCCACCATACTCGTATGGTAAGAAATAAAGTCATTATTAAATGGGTCATGCACCCAGGGGACACTAATATAGGAGGCTAATCGTAATGATCAGTCGGCTAATTAGTTAAAATTCGTTAATGAACTTTTTAATTATTGAAAATAGACATATAGTTCCAATTAGAAACTTGCTCAACGTCATCGAAAACCACTAAATCAGTAATTTTCAGACGGACTTTGAGCGCGTGAGAAGCGTAGTATTGCACTAAAGTTAGCACTCGTTGAGCACGTACAAAGCTAGCGGTTGCGATAAGGCGCCCGCGCAATTTTTCCGTCTCTTATCTAGCCCCAGCCTTGTACCTGCTCCACGAGCGGTAACTTTAGTGCACTACTACGCTTCTCGCGCGTTCAAAGTCTTTCTGAAAATTACTGATTTAGTGGTTTTCGATGACGCTGAGCAAGTTTCTAATTGGAACTATGTGTCTATTTTCAATAATTAAAAAGTTAATTAACAAATTTTAACTAATTAGCCGACTGATCGTTACGATTATTCCCTTATACTATGTCCCCCTGGCCGTATAACTTACCTGCGCAGACCGCATTAACCTAGCTTTCATGGTTTGTTTTTAAAAATTCTGTTAAGCTTAAAAAAAAACACCCTGTATATAAATATATATATATATATATATATATATTTTAATATATATATATATATATATATATATATATATATATATATATATATATATATATATTTATATATAAATATATATATAATCTTTATTCATATTTTACCACCAGAGTTTGATCAACATGTGCAAATGTCAATATAAAAGGTGTTTCCTAAACATCTGCAATAAGCTTCTTAATTAAAGTTACTGGAAATAAAGTGGGCCAAGCACGTGGACACAATAACACTTAAGGCGAACCGTGTCCTAAACTTTATAAAAAGGAATTTTAAAATGGCTCCTGAGAATATCAAAGCTTTGCTATACACTACTAACGTCAGGCCTATTTTAGAGTACGCGTGTTCAGTGTGGGACCCTCATTTCCTTAACTTGTCCTCAAAAATTGAACGCGTACAAAATAGAGCTTCGCGCTTTGTTACAAATACCTACACCTTTCGGTCAAGCGTCACCAAACTTAAAGAGCAACTTGGCTGGCACTCGCTGGCTTTACGACGAAAATGATTGGGATTTAAACTTTTTAGAAGTATTTTCCTACAAAACACACGCATTAACAAGGATAAGTATCTTCATAGTCCTGATTACATTTCCTCAAGGGTAGATCATTCGCTTAAAATAAAAGAAATTAGATGTAAAACAGAACTGTTTAAACATTCCTTTTTTCCAAAGAGCATTCATGAGTGGAATGCCCTGCCTGAACTTGTGGGGACAGAAACCTCAGATGCCAGCTTTTCTTCTCTACTATTGGATCTATAAGACTCCCTCAGTGTGCAATATCCTGTATTGTGTTTTAGTAGTTATACTTCTATTGTGTTTTCTTTTAGGTTATTACTTTATAATGCGCTTGCTGATTGTATTCCTTTTCTTTTGCATCAGATATTTGACTTTTTTTTCCTTTGTTTGCATTTTTTGTGTATTGGTGCTCTCAAGCACTATGTAGGTACTGTATAAATAAATAAATAAATGCCTCTTTCAGGATACTTTATCGGCCGCGACGTATGTCTCGTTATGATTTCAAAGCACGAATGGGCGGACAAATAAAATAAAATAAAATAAAGCCCTGTTGAAATATTTGCCTTAACCGACAGAGTCAAACTAAACATTTGCTGCCCATCATGTATTATGGCTGTTCTTGGATTTCAGAAAAATAAAATCCGCGCCCCGCTACTCTCTAGAAAATTTAAGCTTTACTTCAAGCTCTGCTGTAGGCATGTATAGCAAGTCATCGCGAACCCAGAAAAATAAGCCAATTTATTTGTAATTTCAGGCCACAGTATTAAAACAGAATGTTGAGATTTTGGAGTCAAACAAGGGAATTAAAATAAAATAAAAAAGCAAATGACATTATTGTTTGGTTTTGCTGCTCGCTTGAGGTTGTCTTTCCATGCAGGTGTCATTCGTCACAGCGTTCATTAGCTACAGATCCCCAAATAGCACCTCCAAAAAGAAGCCTCAGGCTGCTTATTTTTTTAAGCTGGCGATTGAGGAATGAAATCTTCATTGTGCTTTCTTCGGGTTTTTTTTTATTTCAAAATACATGATAAAGGTTTTCACACACGTAGCAATGTCGTCAGTGTAATAGCTAAGAGCATCGTCGGCCGGCTCACTTTATTTTCTACAAGAATCCAGCCTCAAAAACGTAGATCACACCATGCTGTTTTCTAGAGCTCTCCTACTACTAGACATCAGAGGTCGCAGTAAAGATGTGCCTGAAACCGGTTGATCATCATATGAATGAGCAGAACGGCAAAATTAACTGACCGTGGAATGCCATTAGAGACCACATATATCTAAATTACGTTGAAATATTTATAAATGAAGGAGAATGACCACTGGTTAAAGTTGAATTGCGGTATAAAAAAGAAACCTACAAATTAAACAAGGTACTCAATATAACAAGGTAATTTTGTTATCATAAGTTTGAAGTTGTAACCTATATTCAAATGTTCTTAATAAGCGCACTAGAACATTTCACTAAGGTATTAGATATTTGAATAATAGAAAAAGAGGTTCAGGTTTATACCAAGAAGTTCAACTTAGAAGAGCAAAATAACGACGCGAAATGCATAGAGGATGTTTGCTGTATTGTTGTTAATTAATGTACCTAAAATATTCGTCAATATATCAGCCGCGGTGTTTTTTATCGCTGACATCATTTTCATTTTAAATACACAAAGGTGACAAAAATAGCACGTCAATCATAGATGCAGTTTATAACGCAAGTATTTATACAAAACACCCAAATCCCTTATTGAAGCTGAATTTTGATGCGTAATATTCTTGAAGCGATAAATATCCAACTTTTTATGACGGGGTTGTTTTTCAATCGAGCTAAAATGGCCATATAAGAAATGCACGCAGTACCCTGGTCACCTTTATTATTCGGTTTGTCAGCCATGCACAAAGTAGTGCTCGAGGAATTCCCGCGGCGAAAACTCTTGCGACGCCAGCATTTTTGTTGTGTCTTTCCCGGAAAAGCGATCGGGGAAGAAGAGCCTTATCATCGGCTGCTTGAATTTGCATGTCAAGTAGGAGGAACGTTTACCCGTTTTATTAAATTCACTCTGTCTTTAAAAGGAGCGAATATCGGAAGTTCCGTGGGCTTACAACTCTGCCGTTTTTATTAAACCCTCCCCCACCCCCGTCAAAATGCCTTGTTTCTAAGCAAGGATTTATATAACCCGTGAGGGAGAATTGTCCTTACAAACCGAATGCTATTCAGTTCCCAAGTTTATTAATAAAAACCGCAAGATTATGACACCATAACTTTATAGATGAAGGCCAAGTGAAGATAAGTCAACGATCCTCTTTTATAACGACAAAAAGACTTGAATATAGCGCCCATGTTGCAAAAATGAAAAATGTAACATACTGTCGTATATCGAAACTTCGAAAAAACATTCAAAATTGCTTTTCTGCTTTTTTACACCAAGCGCGAAAGTACGGCAGATATGTGTTTCAGTCAGTCAACGAAAAGCTGTAGATTTAAAGTTGCCACCAAGGTTTTCAAATAAGTTTTATGAATAAACCCAAAAAACATCCGAGTGCATCAAGCGTCGGTACACCATAAAATGAGGGACTGCACTTATGAGACTGAGTATTAAAGGTAAAATTAGAAATAGAGTAAAGTGAGTCAGGCTTACAATAATACGTATGCCCGAATATTTAAATTGAAACACCCCCAGACATGCATCAGTCTTCAACCTCTGTAAACATTTATTTAAAACAAAAATGATCTTAAAATTTGTTTTTATGTATAAAATTATTTCGTATATAAATCAGCAGCAATACAATCTTTGTTTTTCTAGCTTCTGTTTTGATCGCTAATGTTTCATATTCTTTTGATCGCTGATTTTTGTTAATTCTTCAGGCATTTAGAGTGGCCCACGCATATTGTTATTAATTTACTTTTAGAGTCCATGCTGCATCAAGCTATTAAAAGGGAGGTTCAAATGAACTGCCCCGTTCCCTGGGGTGACAATATGGCAACAGGTTCCATTGTTTACCATACTGGAAGCACCCCGTGCAGCATTTTACCCTTTTCGTCTAGCACTCGGCTGTCTCAGCTTATATTGCCGCCGACTGTAAATTCTGCTTAGTGTCCTTTGTCACAACTAATGCATATCGGCAGCATGAGTTTTATCATTCACATCAGTCTTTTGCACTCGGCGAATATGCGATATTTCCCATGAGCGCTTGATTTATGCCTGGTGAATTGTCGTGGTCACAGTTTTTGAGCATGTTAATAATTAGCTAAATATAAAATTTCCGATTTAAGTACTGAAGTATTCGTACTTATCCACCTTCAAATATTTTTAATGCTTCCTCTAACAATAATTTTAGTGTTGAAACACTATCTGGATTTGTTTATTTAGTTGTTTTCTTTTTTCATCTTGTATAATTACTATTTTTTTATTATTTACGAGACTGGAGACCCCTGCTCTAACGTAAAGCGAATGTTAGGGTACGCCCGTGCGTCATAGGACACGAAAGAGAGCCATACCGTAAAAAAAAAGAGCAAGATACAGAACCGCGTTGCCAAGTTTATTTAAAATTATCCCTAAAGGGAAAGCGTCAACGCTATTAAATATAAATTGGATATAAAACGTCCTCGTTTAAAGTTTCTTCGTGTCATATACCATGTTCAAACCGCGATAAACCGCGATTAGTAAACCTAAGTTCATTCACTCATCCAACTGCGTATCTCGCAGATTAGACCACTCAAAGAAAATAAGAGAATCCACACCTCTAACCAAAATCTTTAAATATTCATTTTTTTTCTGACACCATAAAGAAGTGGAATTAAAATCCCGAGGACACTGTTTCCGTCATGTTTCATTCTTTTTTTTTTTGTGACAGACTGACACACGATAGCTGAGCAGGCTGTCATGACTAAGCTTTTTGTGTTTGGGAGGTTTTTGAGGTAATTATAAACGTAACTGTTCGGCTCATGTATAACCTTTTTGTTGGCTTCTGTGTGACCTGCAAAAAGCTAGTGTTTTTCTATGCTTATTGTATGTTACGGATTGTGCAATGTTATCGTTAGTATTGGTGATTGATTAGTAGTTTATTATATGTAACAACATGATTGACTGATTGATTGATTATTAATATACGTTTCTCTATCCCTCTTATAAATAGTATATAATTGAAAAGCAACCTTCCTAAATGGCTATTCTTTTTGCAGGCAAAAATACATTTCGAGTTTTGTTTCACTGCGTGATTGTGTTGTTTTTTTTTCAGTTTCGCAACAAGTCCCCTCCCCCTCCCCCCCCCGCAGTAATACTTCTGGCGCTGGGGGTAACTAGAAATAAATAAATATATAAATAAATAAATAATCCCAATAAATAAATCTAACAAACGCATAACGTGGCTCGTAGCGGTTGCGTCCCTGGCTTCCTGTTTCGTTTTTCGTCATTGTAATTGCCCAATTCTGAAATGCTATTTGCTGTGGAGTTATAACAAAACACTCGGGACCATTCGCCGCCTTCGCACGACAGTCCCAAATATGACATCTAAAACAATACAGCAATTCGTGTAAATATTTGAAATACGAAAGTGACGTAAAACAAAATTAGAGACGAAAAACCGTGCTCATGCTTATGCAACCGCGAATAGAATTGGCAGAGCAATAATGCGCGTCAAAATATTGTTCATACAAAAGTTCTAACCAGGGAAAACGATTCGATTCAGCTGACGTGGCTGCAGTATTATAAATGTATGCGTTATATGATTTTGTTCTTTTTAATTTTCATATGTTCGCACGAACTGAAACTTACACTGCGGTTAATATGACACTTTTTAATCGGTGGCAATCTGTCTTTAATTTTTTTTAAATATAATTAACTGTTATCTCTCTTTCTTAAAGCGTAATACACTCACGTGTGAGGTGTCTTTTTTACTGAATTTTTATCTGCCTCACAATGTGTGTCGTTTAATAGTGCACGAGCAGCAAGAAAATAGCCTTTCAGACACCGTATCATCATTTACACTGACTGCCTTCTCCGCGCTCCCGTATCTCAGTCTGATGTTTCTAACTCTCGTTACTCCGTAACGCAACAAAAGAAGAGGCGCCTACAAATAAAAATATATATATATTGGAGTCGAGGAGTGCTCTTTCTTCTTTAAGCTCTCAGGGGATTCGCCGCGGCAAAGAAGATGAGTTTGATGTCGGCGCGTGATACCCAGGCGATCCCCGTTTCATTCACAAGACCTCGCCTCTCAACAACGGGATGCGATAAACAACTCTCGCGTCTTCTTTCTTTTGCTTATTTTAGAGTGCTATGAAGGAAAACAAAAATAATATTAAAATCAACCTCGTAAAGAAAAAAAAAGATTTTCTAGGTTGTTGAGTTATATCCGTCATAAAAAAGTGTAAAGAACGATGAATCGGCTTGATTCTAGGTACAAAAGTACCCCCACTGCGTAGAATGCGAACTTGAGAGGCTTATATAGCGCGAGATATAATTTGCTACTAAATTTAGCGGTCTGATGTCACGTGAAAAAACCTTGTGAAAAATGACGTCACTTGTGTCGTGGTTTAACGTGACACGGTAACGTTATAATGTACGTGACACTCTGGAATCACATTACATAATGACATCATAGTATGACGTTAAGTTACACTGTCACCTGACATTGTAACAAGTTACGTGATCATGTTACAGCGTGCAGCGGCGTAGACTTTCCATTTTCTCGGAGGGGGCAGGCTGAGAAGTTCCCCGGGGGGGGGGGGGGGGGGGGTTGCTGCGCGTTATGTTTTCGCCAGAAGCGGAGATTGAAGCTAACGCAAGCACGCTGGGATTCCATTTCCCACGTATTTTGTCAAGAAAGGCAACGTGGGCGATATTTTGTTTACATCCTACTACTAGAAGCTCGTTACATGGCACGTAAACAGCGTCGCGGAAATAATAATCATAATAATAATAATATTAATAATGGTTTATTTT
This sequence comes from Ixodes ricinus, assembly GCA_037355805.1. Lineage (NCBI taxonomy): Eukaryota > Metazoa > Arthropoda > Arachnida > Ixodida > Ixodidae > Ixodes > Ixodes ricinus. Next base: position 11,774 of record JAZHYW010029721.1, on the reverse strand, counting down.
CCAGTGCCCACAAACAACTTAGCGTTCTATTGTGTGGTGCACAAACATGGGTGAAGTATTATACATTTAAGACAGAATACAAATTATCAAAGACAAACTAACAACGAACACAGCAAAAAAAAAAAAAAGATAAAGGTTCGGGCCCGGAGAGGGCTCTGCCCCCTGGTGAGATTCACCAGGGGGTGCCTACCTGGTGAATCTCACCAGGGGGCACGAGCCCCGTTGCCCCCCATAGTCTACGCCTATGACAGCGTGACATAAGGTTACAGGGTAACATGACACGGTAACGTCAGGTAGCGTGGTCACAGGACACTGGCGTTAAGTTACGTGGTCACGTTATACTGTGACGTCATGTGACGTGACCGCGTAACCCACAGTGGCACATACCACGTGACCGTGTGTCCTAGAGTGTCAACAATCATGTTAACACATGTTTCATAGTAACACGAACCATGTGGTTGTCCTAAGCCCGTGTTTCAAGTTTAACAGATAACAGCCGTTATGGGCTCTTCCCACCACTGGAAATGACGTCTGTTGTTGATGTGGTAGTTGTTGTCGTTGTTGATATTATTGTTGGCGTGGTGGGCATAGGGTGGCCGTCGTCAATGTTTCGAACCATGGCACAGCGTTAACAACCAGCTTTATGCTGAGGGCTGTGTAATACCCGATGCCCACAGCATGAGCTCTTTGTAAATATATAGAGTATCTGAGAAACAAAGCTCGTGGTGGAAAACGCGCTTTCATGCAATCCGGAAAAAAAAAAAAGCGTACGGAACGAAATGATTAGATGTATATTTTGCAGGGCTGGGCAATAGATCAATTAACCTTCCGATTAATCGATTAAGGCTTTAATCGCGATCAATTTTTTTAACCGGTTAGTCGGTTTTTTAATCGGTACTCAAAAAGAAGCCAACTGGACACACGCATGGCTCTATCCTGCCCGAACTAAAGGTGACTCATGCCCTCCCCTTTAAGGAAAACGCTGCGTGGCTTGTATCCGGTCGTTCTGTCCCGAGCGGTTTTCTGCTCCCAGCCAGGTGCTATGAGCAAGGTTCAATTCTCGCGCTCGCAAAGCGTCACGTGTTCGATGGTATACATTACAGTTCTGCCGAGGCCAGACGAACAAGCCGGGCCCCGCGCGACCGCGCAACTTCACTTGTTGAGGATCTATTACACATCCTTCCCAGGCAAGAAAAACAAGCAGAAAAATAAGCTGGGAGCTAACAACGCCATGGTTACTTGTTCCAGTGTCACTCCGGCCCGTAAAAATGGACGAGTTCACGAGGTATGAAAAGGCAACCTTGCTGGAAAGTTTGGGTTTAAAGTAAGCTCCAGCGGTGAAGTTTTCCTCGAAGGAAGTCCACTGCATCATCTGCAAAAAGACGTTTTCGTACAGTGGAATCGAAAGTTCGCTTCAGTATCAGCTACGAGCGAAGCACCCATGCACGCCGCTGCAGCAAGGACCATCCGCCAAAATACAGACAACGACCAATGCCTTCTCATCAAGGCCCCTTTTTCTGAAAAAAAAAAGAAAGCATCACCCGAGCCCTGACTTCTTGTCTTCTTGTCGGAGGATGTGGACAAACTTCTTGGTCTTCGGAGCTTGAGCAAAAATATGGAAGCCTTTGAATAGTTGCACTATAGTATCCTCAATTCTAAATGTACTTTGCGCCGTGTAACAGAGAGCAAAATAAGTCTTCAAAGACAAGACGAGTTGTTGCATTCTTTTTAATATATTATTTATAAAAATCACCGCAACCGATTAATCGAATAATTAATCGATTAAAGGGTGGCGATTAATCGGGTTAAAATTTTTAATCGACGCCCAGCCCTAATATTTTGTTCCTAATACTTTGGTTCACGCCCTTAACGATGCGTGAACACGGCGCTGATGTCCATCGACATGGTCATGACGTGTAGCAGCTATCGTTGTGACTGAACTGTGTATTAACACAGGACTGTTAATTTTTTTGTTAAAATTCTTCGTTACGCTTTAGAGTCGGGAATCACCCTATAAAGTTATTATTTCTTTAAACCGTACATTTCGAACAAAACCCCTCGAAAGATATATACACTTGTGCAAGTTTAGTCCGTCCGGTTTTTAAGTACAGTCATGTTTCGTTAATATGGACCCCGTTAGTATGGATACTTTGCTATATGGACAACAATTCCGGGCACAAACTGAGAAAAAACATGAATTTTTGTCTCATTAATTTGGAAAACTCACATTATGGACGATTTTTTTTCGGGAAGGGAGGTGTCCATAATAACGAGACATCACTGTATAATATCATTCATTATTGGGGAGGAGTGTTCAGTTGCACGAATTGAAGGGCTAGTTTTAGTCACGAACGTCTTAGAGCGGGAATACGTTTACCTTATTTCTTTAAATAAATAAATTACGACTAACATCCCAAAACGAAAGGCTTGGAATGTAGGAATGCAAACAGGGTAAAACGTGTTTCAAAACATATCTTTGCCCCGTAAAGAAATCATAGTAACTTTCGAACTTTCAACACATAAACAAATTGCGTAATTAAAAAGAAATTTAATGTCTAATATAACTGCTAGAAAAACGCTTCATGCACAACACACTTTAAAGAGTCGTATACAATCTATAAGAATAAACGAGCCTGATCAAACAAAATCACTGAAGTTGGCACTCTGAGTTGCAAAGACCTTCACATTTCTCTAAAAGAAAATATTTTCAATGGTTGTTTCTTCATGCCTGATAAATATATTTTACATAGAAATCGAAATTGGGTCACAAGATCTTGGCTCAGTCGTTTATGATTTCCGACGAGAAGGTCATTGGTCGTCTGTGAAATAATAGCGTACGCCAGCCAGTGGAAGCATGGCTATCAACCCGCGAGGGAGCACTGCAATGGTGATGACACTACATATTGCTCTTCCGGCAGTAACACTTTTGCATCTTGCTTTTTCAGCTCGTTTTCGCGTCTCCGTTTTGCATCTTGCATTTTACCAGATTACCCTCGCAAAATGCTTAATCCAGATATATTTAATTTCACTTTAAGTCAAGACGCAGCCGATGCTACGATCTGATGGGATCAATCAAACTGCGTCAAAAGTGGAAGGTCATGGTGTTGCTCAAGTAGCGTACAGGTTCTGTTATCGCTGAACCAATCATGTACAGAAAAGAATAAGTGACTTGAGTTTTTCACGCTGTTCGATTGGTCCCATCAAGTCGTAGTGTCGGCTGCGTCTGGACTTAAAGTGAAACGAAACATACACCTTTGTAAGTCGGATCTAGGCTTAACCCCGAACCGCGAGCCGAGGTGAGGCGTACCTACTCTCCGGCCAGGACGTTCGCTGTATGTTGTACAGTATTGTGAAGCGTCTATTGCTGAAGCATACACCACTAACTGCATAAAGACACTAAAAAATTATTTTTAAAACATACGGGGTTGTTTTCAATCGTGAAAGAGCCCGAAGAATTAAATAAAACACCTAAACTAGTAGCAAATCGATTAATTAGAAAAATATCTAAAGTATCAAAGCGCTTATCAGAACGCGCCAGAAGCCGCATCGTCATTGCATCAACGATGGGTGAGCTCGTGGCAGCTGTGACTTCCACGACTTGCTGGAACAGAGTCTACGATCGTTATAAAGTCAGCTCCAACCTTTAAACGTGCCCCCTCCTACAATATTTGATGCTACGATTCTGTGCGGAAACTTCCTCCTGCTTGCCGAAACAGTAAGTGCGTCGCTCACGCTGAACGTCGGCGATGAAGCGAGATGCTGCCATCTTGTCCTCGCGCACTCCAATGACGTGACTCTAGCGCACCCCAACATGGCGGAAACGTTACGCGGCGCCAAAATCGCTCAAGAGGGCAGCGTATAGAAGTTTTTCTTGCGAACGTATATAGGTAAAAACAATTCCTAGCCATACAGACCCTGGAGGTGTGACACGTCCCCTCGCGATTTGGATATCATTCATACACGTTCGGCACATGCCTTAAGCGTTTCACTTGCACGAATCGCACCGCAGTTCATATGAAGTTCAGCAGAAGAACTTCGATTTATGGTCTTCAGCTACGCATGTGTTTCGTGATGATTTTCTCAGCGTACAGGAGACATTACTTGTGTTCGTTATTGAGGTCTTGCGATCACCCTAAAAGTTTTGTTTTGGACGACGGGATGAAATGCGGCGAGGTTTACATACACAAATTAAATCAGCGCCAGGAGAAGTCAATATCCGACCCTACCTCCGTTACCCCACGCACTCCTTGGCCCAGAAGTGCGCGCTTGTCGTCTTAGGACTGCGCAATACAGCTCCACACTAGCAGGCGGAATGAAGCGACGGCCTCGTGTGGAAACATTCCTAAAGCTCTGCAGAAAGTCCATTCGGAGTGGTCTGTCAATACTCCCATGACCAGTGGCTACAGGTCACGCTACGGCCACGCTGCAGGCCATCCAAACCCCTCGCATCCGTCATCTAGAAACCCACTTGGCGACTGGCCTAGAATAAACACCCGAGGTGCTGTTTCTGAAAGGGGCTTTCGAATTGGATTTGCCTCTCCTATGCATGGCGAAATAGCCACGTATTTATACTATTTGATTGAAAAGGCGGCGTTCCAGATGATGCAAACAATATTTTTGGGCTTGTTTAATTTATTATTAGGGAGATGACTATGTTCGAGATATATTATTGTTTTTCTAAATGATAGGAGGAGATGACCGCAGTTCGTGTTTGACGCTTATGAATTCAAGCTGAATGAAAAGAAACTTCCTACGTTTTCCTGTTTCTTATTTAAATGTATTTATGTATTTCATGTACTCTTCACTAAAGGAATGTGATCATTAAATGTATCGTGCATGTAAGGTTTACCTACAAATACTTCACCAGTGTAAACAAAGTCATCCAAAGTGCATTTATGCTTACAAATTGTAGAAAAGCTCAATAAATGTGAGTGTGTTGTCCCTTCTGGTTTTTCTTTTTTGGTTATTTGGTTTCGGGATTTTTACAATTTTTACGTTCACGAGCTTCAGTGCTTTTTGTTTTTGTCGAGGGATAATACTGGCATGATTTCTAAATTATGTTTACATATATACTGTTTTCATCGAGTTTCTATAGTATATTTGAATCTTTGCTAAAAATAATCAAATAGAGTTTTGAATTCTGTTGCAGGTGTAATTGTGAATTGAATACCAATTAAGAATAAAGAAAACTGGAATCAATTTTTGATAATTGTCTTTTACCCTCTAAGAGAAAATCATGCACCGTAGCTTTGACTTTAGATTGAAGGGTTCATTTATCTGGCTACAGCATATACACTGTGTCCAATTTGAATATAAGGACCTCAAATCCAATTTTTTCTCCTCATTAAGGAATACATTATTCTTCCAGATTAGTGTGTCAATTCTTCTGAATTGACACAGTGTATATGCTGTAGCCAGATAAATGAACCCTTCAATATAAAGTCAAAGCTATGGTGCATGATTTTTTAGAAGAATTCTTCTAGAATTCTTCTAGAATTGACACAGTGAGTTTTGATTAAGATGCATCTCTTTAAGAACTGCAAAATTCGTTTATCCATTAATTTGTTTGTGTTAAATTTGCAGCGCTGTGTCAAACACTATACGGATCAATCAACCGTATGTACGCGCATAGACTATATATTAGTATAAAGACTGGGTACTATTATACAAAAATTTTCACTGTTGCTTATGGGGATCCTGGTGATAGTTATTGATTCACATAGCGCTTCAACTGAAAAGTTTCTAAAAACTTAAGCCGTAGTCAATGCTCTACTTGATAAAATGATTAAAACGTCACAATAAAAAGAATTAATAAAAATGAAGCTTTCGAAGGTGGAAGTATTGCCGAAAAAAATAGGAAGGCAAAAGCGGGCTTTGTATTCTGCGGTCCTTCTTTCGTTTTCATAAATTCATGAAGAGTTACTTCTTCCTTACCTACAGTGGAAACCTAGTCGTAGTTTTATAACCTTGTGAGTATCGATCATTTGATTATTGGAAATACATTTAGGATATTTTGTAAAAACTAATTGAATTGTCGTTTAATTTCTGCCCCTTGATGAGTACGAAATATCACGTGTAACTATTTTAATTGTTTCTGCTTGCAATCACTATATGGTAGCTTGACAAGATATAATATAAACGAACACTCGTCGATTGGAACCAAAAAGGGTCGGGTAGGAGAGTTTTAGCTTTCAGTCAATTTGCTTAAACTTTAACCAGGCAAACCTCACCGACGTTGGCCCTGACATCCTCATAACTTTTACAGTTTGTATTAAATTATAATGTTTGGCTTCTATGCAGATGGAGCGCATTCGGGAGTAGCGAGCTCATGCTGACAGATTAAGGTACAGCATGCGATCCGATCAATGCATTTTACATTATTTTGCGAAGGCATCTATCGCGCAAAGCCGGCACAGTTCAGGCGAAGAATTCTGGCTATTTTTTCTTTGTGGCCGGTCTCATTACAGGATGATACTACTTCAATGGACCAAGCCATTTGAGATTTTAAAAATCGTTACTTCTACGCCCCGCGTAGAGTGCGCCCTTCGATCTGGTTGTAATGCGCCTTTAGCCATCGATAGTGGGAAACGTCCACGTGGAAGCGACAGAAAATCGATGGAGAGTTCAATGCGTTGAAATCTTTATTTCTCAACGCCCTTTACTGTGCCCCTCGGTAACATAATAGAAGCGGGTGAAACTGAATAATTCAGCGAGTTATCGTGCTGCCCGTAGTGCTAGAACAGAACACTGAGGGGAAGGCAAGCTGCCACATATTGTAAACATGCAGTATATTGTCGCGTAGGCGAAGGAGACTTGTGGCGGTGATAGAACCCAAGAAGGGTTTAATTAGCAGACTGCAAAAGCAGGATCGAAAACAGGCGGCGGGCCGGTCGGTTTGATCCGCTCCCAGTTCTTCGAAATTGTGTATGGGCCCGCGTCAGCGCCAGACGCGAAGCCCCGTACAGAACCGAAATCACCGAGGCGCGCTCTCCTGCGCGCCTCGGTGACTGCGCCATTTGGTAACTACGGCATTATCCCCCTTCTAAAGAAAGCATCGACCGATGCTTGAAAATAAAGCTACTCGAGAGTAGACGTGCAAATGTCTTCTTTCAACGTCTATCTGGCATGGCATGGTTTGAGGCGGACGACATGAACCACTTCTGTGTGCAAATGGCGTCGTCGTGATGGCGAGTTTTCATGGGGCATGCCCTTGTAGCATAATTCTCCAAGACGGCGGACGATGTTGTACGGGTCGAAGTAGCGGCAGAGAAGTTTCTTGCTACGACCTCGTTGGCGAATGGGGATCCATTCTCAAACATGATCACCAGGTTGGTACTGTGCGTCGTTTCGTCGAAGGTTGTAGCGTCGGGCATCACGTTGTTGCTGGCCTTGCATTCGGATCTGCGCCAATTGGCGGGCCTCGTCTGCGTGTTGGTGGAACGGATCCACGTCGTCGGTATGGACGTCGTCTTCAACGTATGGTAACATGGCACCTAGTGTACTTGTTGCCGCTCTTCCATGTACGAGACTGAATGGCGTCATTTCTGTCGTCTCTTGCGTTGCCGTGTTGTACGCGAAAGTTGCATAAGGTAAAATGTCGTCCCACCTTGTATGTTCGACGTCCACGTACATTGGCAGCAGGTCTGCGAGAGTCCTCTTAAGGCGCTCAGTCAAGCCATTTGTTTGGGGATGGTAGGTAGTTGTCCGGCGGTGGGCGGTTTGGCTGAAGTGCACAATAGCTTGAATGAGCCCAGCCGTGAAGGCTGTTCCTCGCTCTGCGATGACGACCTCGGGAGCACCATGTCGCAGGAGGATCACATGCACGAAGAATCGAGCTACCACCGTAAAGGTGCCGTTAGGAAGGGCCTGCGTTCCGGCGAAGCGGGTGAGGCAGTCGGTAGCCACAATAATCCATTTGCTACCGGAAGCAGACGTAGTGGAAGGACCGAGCAAATCCATTCCTACTTGTTTGAAGGGCTGCATGGGTGGCTTTATGGGCTTCAACGGTCCTGCAGGTCGTGTAGGCGGCGCTTTTCGGCGTTGGCATTCTCGGCAAGTTCGCACGTAGTGTGTGACGTTGGTGGCGTGGCGTGACCAGCAGTAGCGCTCATGGACCCTTCCGAGGGTGCGCGTAAGTCCCAGATGTTCCGATGTTGCCTCGTCGTGCGCCGCTTGGAGAATTTCGTCGCGGAGGGTTGAGGAGATCACGAATAGGTACTGTGCCTTGTTAGGGGTGAGATTCTTCTTTACAAAGCATGGTGTTTCGCAAATGAAACGTGGATCTGCCGCGCTTGATAACTGGTGGAACTGTTGTGGTTTTGCTTTCAAGGTAGTAATAAGGTTGTTTAGATCTGGATCCAGCTCGTTCTTGCTGAGCGAGGGACATGCACTAACCGCACTTAGGAAATCGTCTTCCTCGTCCGGGATTTCTGGCGGTGGGTCAACAGGTGCACGCGAAAGGGAGCCTGCGTCGGAGTGCTTCCGTCCCGACTTGTGTATGATCATGAAGTCAAACTCCTGCAGCCTCAAGCTCCAGCTATGCGAGGCGTCCTGAGGGGTCCTTTAAGCTGGCGAGCCAACACGAAGAGTGGTGATCAGTGATTATCTTGAAAGGCTTGCCGCTAGGTAGGGGCGAAATTCAGAAATCACCCATACGATGGCGTGGCATTCCCTTTCTGTCGTGGAGTAGTGTTTCTCGGCCTTGGACAAAGAACGGCTGGCGTAGGCGATAACTTTCTCAAGTCCACTGTGATGTTGAGCAAGAACGGCGCCGAGGCGTACATAGCTGGCGTCGGTATGAACTGCTGCTTCGGCACTCTCGTCGTAGTGGGCCAGTAACGGGGGCGACTGTCGGCGCTGCTGAAGCTTGAACGCATCTGCTCGCTCTGGCTTCAGACAAACGGGACGTCATCGTGCGTCTAGCGCATGAGGGGCTCGACAATTTGAGAAAAGCCCTTCCCAGAACGTCTGTAAAAAGCGCAAAGGTCTAGAAACCTACAAACAGCTCTTTTGTCGGCTGGCTGTTGGAGGCAGCGCATACAGCATCTGTTTGCTGGGGATGAGGATGAACTCGCTTCCACTAATGATGTGTCCGAGAAATTTTAGTTTTCGAAAGCGAAGCGGCACTTCTCCGTCTTAAGCGTTAGTCCTGAAGACTTAATTGGCTTCGAGTACCGTTTCCAGTCCCAGTAAGTGCTCATCGAAGTGCGTGGAGAACACGACAAATCGTCGAGATACACGAGGCAGGTCTGCCATTTGAGCTCTGCCAACACAGTGTCCATAACTTCTGAAACGTTGCTGGCGCTGAGCAGAGGCCGAAGGGCAGGGCCTTAAACTCATACAGTCCGTCGGGGGTTATTAAAACTGTCTTCTCCCTATCCCTCCCGTCGACCTCGATCTGCCAGTATCCCGTCTTGAGGTCCATCGAAGAGAAGTACTTGGCGCGGCTAAGCCGTTCTAGCATTTTGTTGATCCGGGGCAGAGCACACACGTCTTTCTTGGTGATTTCGTTTAGCCGGCGATAGTCAACGCAGAACATCAGGGTGCCATCTTTTTGCTCCACAAGAACGACAGGTGATGCCCAAGGGCTTTTCGAGGATTGAATAATGTCGTCGGAGAGCATCTCTTTAACTTGATGTGACATTGCGTCGCGCTCCTTGAATGAAACCCGATAACGAGATTGTCGGAGGGGCGTGCATTCTCGTGTGTTATGGTTTGATGTTTCGCAATCGGGGTTGGCCGGAATTTTCGAAGACGATGAGAAGAAGTCGTGGTAGCGTTGAAGCAGGTGCTGTAGTCGTTTTTGTTTTCACCGGGACAGTGCAGGGCTCACATCGAATGCTGGAGCCTCCTTTTCCTTCTGCGGAAATTGTCGAAAGTGTATCGGAGAGGGCCAGAGCATTACTGACCTCGGCGGTGTCCTCTAAGGAAGCGAGTGAGGTTCCCCGGCTGAGGTGTTGGTATTCTGAAGTGAACTTTGTTAGCAAGACATTCGCTTGACCTTGTTCAAGGCGAACGGCTCCCCTCGCAACCGAGATTGCTCTTTGAAGCAGCGGAGATCTATGGCTTTCAATGAATCCCTCGTAATCAGTGGATACGGCAACTGTGACAGAGACAAGGACACGGGGGTAGTACCGTGAACATACTCGCTCGAGTTGTATGTCTATCTTTGTTTATACCTCTCACTTCAGCAGTTTAGGCCATGTCTTTGTCATGATTAGAGATATAAAATCACGGGCCTGGCGGGTAGGTTTGCCAACAAGGCGGCAGATTTCGGTGTTTGTCTCGGTTCCTTATGGTGCTGTCATGGCCATTCAATGAAAGACCCGCGTCGATGAGAGCGGTCATGTCGCGTCCGTCGATGAGATTACTGCCCAGGTCGGCAGTGGAAGGCAGGGCGTCGTGGCGTCTGAATCGCGGCTGCGTCGGTGCAGGTTGGGCGGATATTCGTGACCGCGCTGTGCAGCAACCCCCACCCCCAGGGGTTGCTGCCCTCAGTTCCCTACAAGGGCTCGCGCGACCTTCGCCTCAAGCGGCTTCTGAAGAGGGACGGCGTTGGGGCGAAACGGGCCGAATAGGCGATGAAGACCGTGGGATAGCGCCGAGGTTCTCGGCCCGGCGCAGCTAAATAGTGTGGGATTTCTCGTGTCGCTCTCCAACCTGGGGGCGTGGAGCGTCGCTAGGAAAATCTTCGAAGTCGAAGTTGGCGGTATGGGCAGAAGTCGTATACGTGACCGGCTTTTCCGTGCAGTGAACGCAGAGAGGGCGGGCGATCAGGCGTGCGCCAGATTTCGCTCTTTGACATGCCAGGGAGCGGCGGGTGGGGAGGAAAGTTGTTGGTGGTTCCCATTGAGGGTTTCGGAGATGAGAAGGCCTACGAACATGCGGCAGTGTACGTTCAGAGCCTGGGGTCGTTGTGCTTCTGGTGAAATATCTATTCAGCTCAACGCCTGCTGCAGTTATTCTCATATGACCTCGGACAAAGCCGAGACTTGAGGTTACTGCGTCGTTGGGAAGAACTTCCGCAGCTCTTCGTGCATAATGATTCGAACGGTGTCCCGCAACGTCTGGGCGCCAACTTAACGGGGTTTGGCATAGGTGGCGGAAATCGCTGGCACCGGTCGATCGTACTGCCTGCGTTTGCATGTCAAGGGTCCGTTTGATGGTTGTGGCCTCGGCGACGAACCCTGCAATAGTCTTTGGAGGGTTGCTTACTATTCCGGCGAAGAGCAGTTCATTTCTTGCCCCACATAAGCATCCAGAGCTTTTTTGTCTTCGGCCATGTCGTGGTCGGCGCGCCTGAACAAGCGCTTCATTTCTTCAACAAAGACCACCACTGTCTCGTTGGCGGTGCTGAAAGAGTGTTTGGAGTAGCAGCTCGGCTCGGGCTTTCCGCAGGACCGTGAAAAACGCTTGTAGAAACCAAGCTGTGAATGCTTCCCACGTTATGAGTAGGCGTTCCTGATTCTCAAACCACGTCCTTGCCGAGCCTTCCAGCGCGAAAAACATGGTTTGGTTTTTGTTCAGCACGCCACCTGTTATAGGCAGCGACCCGCTAGAACTGTGACAGCCAGTAGTGGGCATCTTCTTGCGGAAACCCGTGAAAAGAAGAGGGGTCCCATGGTGGTTGGAACATGAGCGGCGATGGTACTCGCACATTCTTCTCGATTGTTGGGCATTGCTGTTTTAGAGCGCAGCTCTTAGGCGCCCGTTTCCGGCTTGAGCGGCGTCGCCGTCGCCGTCGCCGTCGGCGTAACCGCAAGTAGCATGCAACC